>JAMKCH010020748.1:0-67896 GCA_023653785.1 Ophioderma brevispina | reverse complement strand
TTTAAAAATTCTAACCCTAATGAAATCATGGGGGATGGTGTTTTAAAGCATTGAAAAGCATAGATGAGATTTAGGTCACAAATTCCATGTCCTACATTTGTTTTAAGTGAGATCAAAATTTAGGCCTTGGATTGCAGTGAAGGTTTAATTTCTACAATTATGCGAATTGTTTTGGAATCTCGGTAATAAGGCAACTGGGTAATCTTCTGTGAAAAATGCAATTGTTGAGCAAAAATCCTTTATGTCAAATTATACACCTTTCACATAAAAAGTGGACAGAAAACAACCTGATTGGAGCATCAAATCTTGCCCTTGATCTTCTAAGTTAGGACTGATGAATTTGAGAGTTACAAAGATAACAAGAAAATGTTGTCTGATATGATAAACTATTTGGGCCATCTAGCTAAGCGTTCATTTTTTACTAGTAGAAGGAATGTAATCCGAGTGATCAAACCAACAAAGGGAAACGCATGCACCTTGCACATACACACTTTATTTTTCTGCATATTTCATCAACATTTTTGTTTTTGTTGCATCTGATACTAAGATTTGATTTTTAACAAACCTTTGATCTAACTTAAAGGCACTATCAGTGATCTACCAGAAAATGAGGAAATATTTGAATTTTGCAGGAATAGCTTAAAAGTGAAGGAATAAGTTTGTAGAATTGCTAAAAGTTATTGTTTCCAAATTAAAAATTGACAGAAAAGGAGGAAAACAGCAGTGTTCAACGATTTGAATCTCCATTCAATTTTGTTGTAGTAAAGTGTCCGTACAGACAGTAAAATATCTGATTTTGTCCTTATTAGGTTGATTTTGGTCTTATAATTAGCAGGATATGTTAGGATACCTATGCTTGTTACAAAAATAAAAAATCTGATTTTTGATGATTTTTTCAACTTTCTGATTTAGCAAATCACTGATAGTGCCTTTAATTTGTTGTGAACCGATTGAGTCTTGGATTAACATTTTGATGTGAACTAATCATTTTGTTTTGCTGTGTTCTCTTGTCCTTTTCACTTATGCCTTCAGTTGGTGCGTGTTCATCGTCTCCATGTTTCAATGGTGGCATCTGTCAAATTTCATCAAGTGGAGGCTTCTTGTGCCAATGTCCAGAATATGTCTATGGAACTCAGTGTACCATACCCAGTGGTATGTATATTTGGTGTTCCACAGGGCTCAATCTTTGGCCCCATTGAACATTGGAACATGGGGTTTTGGGGTGTTGATGTAATTAATACTGTGGATATGTAATTTTATGTGACTTGTATATTTGCAATTCTAATCCTAAACCTAGATTTGTGTAAGATTACCTTGTCTTGGTGTTAGTACATCAATACTGCTTTCAGAATATGGAATGCCTTTCTGTTTCAAGTTGTTATAATTTTGCTTTTCATGATTTAGCTTGCAACATTTTGTTTCTTTAACTGCTAACAATGTGGAGGCATTCTCATCATGATTTGCTTTGGATAGAGTGCTTTGTTTTGGTGGGGAAGCTTATACTCTGGGCCATAATTTCTTGGACATAACAAACGTGCGCGTCGATCGTTGCGCGTACTGCGTCTACATGTAACCCGATGGTGCGCCGTTTTGGCGGGAAAGCGGGCGTACTTTCTAAACTGTCCAAGAAATTATGAGCCAGAGTGTAAGTGATGTATAGGATAACCACAAAATAGCAACCCATGATTGTTTGCATATTTGGATCAACCTGTATGTCTCACGATTGTTTGATCATTAATCTCATGTGTGTTTTGAAAAGCTAGTGTTCTGTTTTGAAGCTGTGGAAACAAATTAAATGAAAGACCTGTAATATTTTGAGGCATTTTAATGGCTAAAATATGTCTATATTGTAATATATTGGGTATGTACTATTTTTCAGAGAGGACATATTTTGATGGAACTCTGACTTCCAACATTCAAATATATAACACCCAGAAACCGAGTGTGTGAACTAAATGTATATTTAAAGTTTGTAGGAAACACATTATCATTTTTAAGAAGGCAAGCTTCCTTATATTCTTCCATGCTATATTTGGAAAGGAATTTTTTGACAATACCACACGATTTCCTTGCTAAGGCACAATTCAATTGTCTCAATCTTGCATGGTTTTGAACAAATGTGTTTTGTTACATAATTACAAATTCTCAATAGTGCCCTCATTGTTGCTCATATGAGTAATTAATCCGTTCAAAAACTTAAAAAGTCGCTCATCAAGATGAACCAAGTACTTACAGATAAACCTGTTGCCTAATTGAGTGTTTTTACATTTCAGATGCTTGCAATCCTAATGACCCATGTGTAAATGGAGGGACGTGTGTGCTGGTGGCCAACATGGCTATACATGCAACTGTTTTGGAAAATTACATGGGACTACATGTGCAGAATTAGGTAAGGAAATAAAAGCATTTATGAAGTGGGGGATTAGGTCGAATTGGTTCCCCCCTTAAAGGGGTCCCTATCGTTAGCCAAACCATCGTCCGCCCCCCCCCCCCCCCGCTTTACCTCGAAAAAATTGAGATTTATATAAAGCACCTGAACCTTAGCCCTAGTAATGCCAGTGTACCAAATCTTTGCTTGCATAGTCGGTGGTGTCGTAAGAAAATGAATAAACATAGAGGTGCTGACTCACGAAATGGAAAGGGGGGTGAACCTGTAATTCCAAAGTTTGAGATTAATGTGATTTTTCATTTTGAGGTAGTAAACCTTTAAGTATTCCAAATATACAACAACCAAGTCAAACCTATTACATTAACTTGTGTAAACAAATCGCAGAACCAACGTTTATAAAGACTTTGGATTTTCTTATAGTGTCATCAATTATGAATGTACCTCTTTTTCACTTAGATATAGTAATGTGCAAAACAAGCATCGGTATATGCAAAAATGGTAATTTATTAGAATGAAGTGACAATCCCTCTGAAACCTTGATCACCTTTAATGCCAGATTGATACCAGCCAGATTTCAGATTTAACCTTTAAGTTGAAATCTCAATTCCCATGCCACCGTTCAGGACCACTTATTAGAAGTGTATGATTCTTGGGTATGATTTTTGATACCAGATTGCAAGATCATAATTCCCGTTACTGAATGGTGCTCCCGGTGGATAACATATTACTTTATTCTGCTTAAGTAAAGCAAACACTCCTATGAGATTTTGGCTCAAATTAATGCTCCTGGATCATAAATAATGTGGAGAAATCTTCTAAGAGCAAATTGACTGTAAGAGCAGTATTTTGGCTTAGAAATATTTCTCCACTGCTCCAGAAGCATATTCAATATTTTCCAGATTATTTATGCTTAAGGAATATATGCGCAGATCATTGCTCCTGGAGCTAATTTTGGGCCAAATCCGAGAAGCTAACAAACCATAATTTATGGAACTTTTGACTGGCCTTATTCAAATATTTCAGCCCAGTCAAGTGCTTACTGTTCTGTGTTTCATACTTTGTCTTCTTTTCACAGCTCCCTGTCTAGTAGTCCGGTGTCAGAATACGGAGAGTGTCCGGCATATACGAGACAAACATGATTGCCTGTGTGGCGAGTTTTTTAAACGCCGGAGTCAACTGTGAAATATTCAGTAAGTCAATTAATACTATACTTCGTACCAACTAATAGTAGGCAGAATTAATTAGGTTTTTATCATTCTGTACTAAGAACCAAATATAATAGAGCATTTATATACACAGAATCACGCACAACCAGATATAGAAAAGGGATATGGGCAGATTTTCTGGACACTGCGGTAACCCCATTGCGGTGCCCAAAAGTATTATAATGCACATACATAGTTCATTATCATAGTTTTTGGACACCATGTGCCCGACATAAATCAACTTACTTGCAGTTGTCTTATTGATTCCAGTTTCGATTTTGTTTGACATATATGTCTATTTGTAATTGACTGTCAATTTAAGGAGATGTTTGTTTGAACATTTTGTGTACTAAATTATCAAACGAATTTTTAGAAGATCATTGTCAAATTTTAAACCATTTTAAATAATAAAGTAATAAAAGCTCCAATAGTGACAAATTGACACATAGAAATTTATTGTGATAAGTCGAGGGTATATATGAAATTGTCATGACACCCCTCTTGGCAGATTGTAAAATGGGCAGAGTCTTTCTAGACATGAAGTAGCAGGGTTTTCAGCATCCAATCGAGGTGTGCAGAGTATCATGTGAAATCCCATCACAGGTCTTTGCGAGTCATTTCCTGATAACGTCCATCTTCCGGGCTTCATGAAAAATAACTTGCACTGAAAAATATAATCTAGGCAGCAATAGGAGATGGTCTATTAGGTGTACTGGAGGAATAACTCCTTCCAAATGCCCCATTGAAAGTCGCTTGTTTGTCTAGCCTGTTCTTTTTATTTCTACAATTCATAAATGGTTCTCGGTCCTGTTTTTATTTTATAGTTGAACCTGTACCGTCATGACCGGCACCTATATGTCAGGGGAACGATTATTCTGGGTGGTGGTGTACCCAGGGTGAGGTATTACTTCATAATGCACCTGTCCCAGCGGATTTATGGATACGTGCGGGTGTGCGAAAATACACCATGATTGTAACAATAATCCTTGTGGCAGTGACGGGAAACATGGGGCAACAACAACACTGGTGTGCTTTGTGTGATGAAGGTGGACACTAGGATTGTTTGGGCAATCTTTGTGAAGATGGTAAGATGGTAACAGATCCCTTAATGCTTAAACTCACCAAATGGACCAAGTAATTGCATAACACAAAATGCGATCCCTTAAAACACCTGATTTTAGCACTTTAAGGACTCAGATTCTTGTTCTATTTCTGTTCGATTAACTGAAATTATTATCGCTGTGGTTAGGATCCTAATCATGTGTTTGGGTCCTAAGTCCCACCTACGCCCTATCTTATTTTATGCTTGTTTATATTGCATTGGCGAATTATTCACCTCAGTATAGAGATAACACTGGAAGCACTATTTCTTCATGGCTTCATCTGTTATTTCTTGTTATCATTATCAAGTCCATAGCTCTTAGTATGCTAGAGTAGAGTCTGTATACATAAAAGAGTTATACCGGGTCGCAAATTAGCTATGCCAGGAACAGCCCTCTCCGCATACTTAATCTCTAAAGTAACTCGCAGGTTCTGAAAGAATTCAATGCTTTGAACAGTTACAAAAAAACTTTGAACACCCTTGAGACTACCACGGTCAAATTCAATTTTAACTGTTTATTAATGGGTGGCTTTACATTATTGCTTATGGTAATCTGCATGATATGCATAATCTTAATCGTATATTTATGCATATCTTCTTTGTATCATGACTATATTTTTATATTGCATGTCTTTGGGTCGCTATTAGCTGCATGCGTGAATTTGTGTGCGGCTTGTTCTAGCATCTCAATTATCACTCTTATAACTATCGTCCCATGCCATTGGGGTTATAAAGTAAGAGGGGTCCTAAGGCCAGCGATACGATTCTTTATGTCGATTGATATTTCTCACTGCGCTAAAGCCAGAGTAGTAGCGTTGGGAGAAGAAATGAGAGCTGGTGCATGCGACTACTTCCAACCAATGGGATCTCAGAGTGGCGGGGGTAGTGTATCTCACGACGAAGCGCAAGCTGGAGGGAGCTGTGCCTGAGATCTTCGGTGGTGGTGCTGTGTATTGGCGGTGGTTATGTTAGGGTAAAGCAATGTTTTGCATTTTGCACCAAGACAATATCCTAACCACTGGTAGTATATATTTCCTTTAAGGAAAATTTTTATTGGGATTTCCTTATTGCAGCATATGATTGAATAACAGGTTTGTGCTGTAACCAGCTAACCCATGTCGTAACCAGGGCACATGCATCGTATCAGGGCCCGCTATTCTGCCTTTTGTGTCCATCCCATGGCAAAGGACCCTTCTGTGAAACAGGTAAGTTATAATTAGTCCCTTGAAGAAAGCAGTATCAACATAATTTGCATTTTCATCCAACCCAGCAGTGACCCCAGTTTCTTGCCTCTTCTGCCTGTTCTTTTTAGCTCCCTGTTCACTAAGTTTCAGTTCTTAGACCCCTACGTTGCCTTGAAAAACGACAAAACTTTTAGCTCCATGGTTTTAAATTTTGGTAAAGTTTGCCAGTTCTCTTCATACCTAAACCCCAAATTGGGCGTCGCCAAATTCATTTCCCAAGTCCATACATGGGCAAAAAATCAGTTCTGAAGATCTTCTTTCACTCACGAAAAGTTTCGGCTCACAAACCCCAAGTTTGGCACTTCTGCAGCGCACACCCGTAACCCAAACCAAGTTTGAGTCACCCCCAGGCACACCCACATCCTGTCATATGTCATGAAATATTGTTTCTTAGAAAATAACAAAAGACAAATTTTAAAATCTTTTGAATGCATTTGGGTCATGTTGTTTATTTGTTCATGTGCACGCATCTGATATAAAACAGGGTTTGAGTTTTAAAGGAAAACCTGTTCAAGAATAACTACACAATATACGCTAAACAATGATTATTGAACATATATTCGAGTGGTTTCATGGAAAATGATGCAATTATTAATACACCCATAACAGTTAATTAAAACCTTTGTCTGACCATGTCCATTTTGAAATTGCGCTAGTGTATATGGATATTCCCCTGCATTAATATACACCACCACTGGTTCACACATTATCTAATAACTCCGTTACCCACCATAATCGCCCAAATAAAATGTATTTTTTTGCGGAAAATAGATACCCTGTACCGCCCATCCCTACCACTACCCAGAAGTACAAACCAACTCTTCTTTGGGCGCGAGCGAGTAAGTCCGCGTGTAGTCCCACCGGAGACTAAAAAGAAGACAATATAGTGGTATGTAGGGAGGTTTGTGGATGAAAATACAAATTTGTCAGTTTTAATATTTGTTTAATAATTAAATCCATCTCCCTCTGGCGTGATGTTTGGTTTTATACATTTTTTCGTGATCTTTTTTTTGAAGGCCGAACTTGTGTAACCAGAGCAGTATTCGCGAGTCGCCGAATTTTTGCACTGTGTGTCTATTTCGATTGTAAAGGCTTTCGTGATCGCTCCCGGCGGCCGTTGGCTTTAACACTGATCTCATAATGAGTTCCAATAAACAACTATATAATCCTCCGAGGTCGGATAGATGCTCCAGATGGGGAAAACATTGTGGCTAAAGATAAGAAGTCTTCCAAATCCACAATGCAAAAGCTTGTTCTAGTAGTAGCAAAACAGGTAGTGCTTCTATAATCAACCTCAGACATCAAGGGGGCGCTAATGCTAAAGCTGGTAGTACTAACACAGGTAGTAATAGTAACCAGGCCAAAACCAAGCCAGTAGCAAAGCCCATACCTCTCCATCTCATGTTCAAGGTGTAATATGGAACATTTATGGACAGATGAAAAGAGGAAAATCAAAAGTTTTCTAAAGAATTTAATGGCTGAAACTATCAATCATGCATCAACATTTACGGTCAAATGATTGCTTCATCAGTAGATCAGGGCACTACGGTCTGCCACACTGCCCTTGGTTCACGTCAAGCAATTGATCATGTTTTAGGGAGGGATCGTGAGTGGGGGGGACAAGATCATGTCGATGATTGGAGGGTTCATGCTGGGAAGATCTTTCTCTTTGGAAGAAGGTGGACTAGTTCTCTTCGGTACGTTGGGGGTGATGTGCCCAGTGTTTCTGGATCTTGTGTGTCCAACGATTCACTTGAGGATGTTAATTGGATAATCGGGGTTAAAAAAAAACAGTTACCTTCATATTATGACATATGGTCCTAGATAGCAAGTAATCCTCCTCGGAATCATACGTCCCTATGTTGCTCAAACGTTCCAAAAGAAGCCAATCAAAACCAAAGGTTCCCAGGTTGCCGCTTGATGGTATGATGAAACAAAAATGGGGATAATTGAGAAATTTATTAATCTGGTAATGTCAATGCTGCAACACTGCAAACTTAGGAAATTTATGTAATTAGAGCCAGATTTTGAAAAATAAGTCGGGTACCCAAACTAGACAAGGATACACAGCTCAGCTGTGTGTCCATAATATCAGGTACCCATCTACCAATACTAAAAAGTTAGACAAAGATGTAAAAGCAGCTGAAAATGATCTGGCAAAAATGTGAATGAGTCTGCAGAGGGTCATTTTTAGAGCAGCATCTTATGGTTCACTTATGACACGCCGTTAATACCACATGAATGAGCCGGACAATATCAGTCCTGAAGAGTGGCTGAATTTGATCCAGGAGTGTTTTTCAGACTTTGACTCCATAGCGATGGTGCTTTGAGGGTGCCGCACCGATCGATCGCCGCGGCTAACTGCGCATGCATTTATCGTTAATCCATTCAGGATGCAATGCTCAAAAAGATTTGATGCAATTGCCTATGGATTGTACCAGTTATTTCATGGGTAATTCTCGAAATAATGCACTAAGTATCTACTATGTCAGGGATGCTAGGGAAACTAGCGACTATGCTTCAGCCAAACCTATACCCCAAAAACGGGGGTTCCCGGGTTCTCCGTGGACAATATGGTAAACCAGCAAAAGAAACATGCTGGGCCAAAGGACCAATGATAACACAGGGATGCAAGGTCAGAATCAGATTTGTGGTCAACAAAGAATTTGGTCGAATCGTCAAGTATTTAAGACACCATTTCCCAAGACCAATAATGCCCTAGTGGAACACAGTTCCCGAAGAAAGGGAACACAGGTTTTTTTCATGGCAGTGACTAACCCTATTCCTCAAATAACACAAGTGGGGGGAGGGCTCAAGATTTTCTCGGAACGGGAAAAATAACATCAGACAAATGGGTGATCAAGATAGTAATCTCAAGGAGAGTTGAATCGATTTCATACAAGACCTCCGGCGTTCACAGGTATAAATACGCAATAACAGATACAGGTATAAACCAACTTCAAAAAAACAGTGTATTTTAGAAGAGGTTCAAAACTTGTTAGGAAAAGGTGGCTAAGCATTGGTAATCAAAAAGAGACGATCAAGACTGGTTTCTACAGGCGTCCTTTTTCTACTTCAAATTAAAGGGGGGGGAGGTTATTCGTCCGATACTAATGTAAAACCCTAAACAAATTTCAAAGAGAAATTCCAAAATGCAAACTGTCAGAACAATACTGCAGTCACTCATTACAGGAGATTGGGCAGGCAAAATAGATCTGAAAGATCTTACTTTCAAATTCCCTGTACAAACCCAGAACACAGAAGTATCCTGAATTTTCAGGTGGCTCACCAGTCTTAACCAGTACAAAACACTTGTTTCGACTAACTTCAGGCACCAAGGGTGGTTACAAAAGTCATGTCGTGTGGTAGCAATACCTTCATTTCTCATCAAGTCAAAATTTCCCCAGTTTCTAGCGATTGGATCAAATGGCAAACAATCGAGACGAGGCCAAGGTCGCAATTCAGAAAACAATACAACTATCACTGGATCTGGGGTCTTGTATTAAATTGGGGGGGGGGGGGAGAAATACTCCTATCTCCAACTCAGAATCTGGGAGTATCTTGGGAATGAAATAGATTTACAGAAAGGCGTGGTAACGCCATCGCGGGAAAGATTCAATCACATAGTCAAAGAAAATAAAGAATTTTCAGATATGATCATTTCACCCAGCAAGAAAGTTTCTCATCCGTGTACTGGTTCAGATTTCAGCGTGTATAGACATTGTGCCATGGGGTCCCGTCTTTCATGAGACCAAAGTATTCAACTTTATTTGTTAAGTCACTGGCGCCCCCCTCACAGGCAAGCCGTGGACACACAATTCCAGTCCATCCGATCTTTCTTAGACAGCTAAACTGGTGGCTGATACGCAGACAATGTATTAAAAGGTGTCAGCTTACATATTCAAAACCCAGAGGCATATATAACAGATGCCTCAAGTTGGGATTGGGAGCTCACATGACAAACGATCAATGAGCGGTAGTTGGCCCCACCCAGACTAGCAGGAGAAAAGCACATAATTGGTTAAAATGCAAGGCTGTTTTTTTCTCGGGTTGCAACATTTCCAGATAAAGATTCAAGGGGAAAAGTAAGTTGCTAGTGAAATCAGACAATTCAACAGTGGTATCTTACCTGATGAAAATGGGGGGAACAAAATCCCCAGAACTTGTTTACCTCACCTGGTAGGTCCTGAATTGGGTGTCGTAGTCAGAACCTCAATTTAAAAGCATTAACCATCCAGTACGTCTGAATGTCATAGCAGACAGGTTATCCAGGGGAAATCCAATAAAGCCTACATAGTGGGTCTCTACCGGATACGGTAGTACATCAAATATTTCAGACAATGTCCAGCCACTACTCGTAACTTGTTTGCAACAGGTCATAACAAGAAATGGTCTACATATTGTTCACTAAGCTCCCAGAACAGAATGCCCTACCACAGATGCATTCACGATTTCATGGGAGGGAATGCTCGCATATGGCGTTTCCACCACCAATCCTCTTATCGAGTAATGAAAAGTAAAATCAGAGGATTGTGTGATAATACTGATAGCATTACTAATGGCAAGGACAAGTGTGGTATCCATCTAACTGAATCTTATGATAGCCTTACTATAAGCTCCCAGACAGGAGAATCTGCTAACACAATGACAAAAGGAAGACTTGTACACCCAACCAAGGCCTTGTAACTTAGTACCTGGAAGCTGTCAGAAAAGGCAAAATTAAGAAAGGATTTTCTGAAGAGCCTGCAGTATTATGGCGTCAGCCAAAGAAACCAAAACACACAAAAAAAACTTACGATGCTAACGCAGAAAAGTCTTATTGTTGGTGTGAAGAACGGAATTTCAGATCCCTCTTCTGCTTCTGTAGCTGAAGTTTCAAGATTTCTGACAAGAATTGTTTTGATAAACATAAACTTAGCCCCTCAACCATACAGGTATAGGTCGGGGCATATCCGCTTATTCATTAGGGAGTTAACGGTGTTCCCCTGGGTCAAGACAAAGATTTCACAGATTTGATCACAGGAATGAGTAAATTGTAGACCTAAAAGAGAATCTTGACTCCAAATTGGAGTTTGCCTCTAGTGCTACCCTGCTATCAAAAGAGCCTTTTGAAAAACCTTTGGTCGAAGGCGACGATGAATTTCTCACGCTAAAGACTGTTTTTTAATTGGGCAGTGACTCATGGCGTCGAGTGAGCGAATACATGCCCTCTCACAGACGAAAACCATTTTCGCTGGGAAAAGAACGGGAATGGATTACTACATACTCACAAAATAGGAATTTCATGCATGGCAAAAAATGAGTCGTTGAAAACCTGGCCAAGATATATTCTTAGCAAAACTTTGACCCACGCATCGTTCACAAGAATAAACTAATGTGTCCCATGCGAGCTTTAGCCATTGTATTTTGGACAGGACGAAGCCTGCGAGAGGTAGTACCGCTCAACGGTTCTTACCCATAAGAAAGTGCAGTCCCAGATCTGTCTCCAAGATACCATTGCACCTTGATAGTAGAGACGATCAAGAGTTGTGATGAAATGGCATCGAAGATGATTTCAATTAGCCAAAGCTCATGATACTAGATCTCTCGCTTTTTCATCAAATCGTGGGGCCTCTTTTCCAAGGAGTGAAAACCTTGAGGAAATTATTAGAGCAAGCATTTTGGAATTCAGACCCAACTTTCACTCTGCCTTCTACTTAAGAGGTGTCTGGATGATGCTATTTTTTCCCTAGCCACTTAGGAACGGCAAGATGCAGGGAAAAATTTAAGAACATGGTTTTGGGAAGAAAAGTTTTTAAAATGGTTCCTATGAACAATCTTATCTTGATTTGAAATTCCACCAGTGCCAAAATTAACAAATATTGGAATCAGAAATGTATACAGCTTAGTGCACAAAATAACTGTATCCAGTTATAAAAATTTAAACATAACAGATTAAAGATTACTACTATATTGACCAAAATGCTTTTGTCCTATATATATTTTGTTCTTATTGATTGCTTTTTGAGTTGAAAAGTTTATTGTTTGAAGTTTCAAAAATCAAAAAAAAGTGTTCATAAATTTTTTTGTCAGTTCTATTTTCAAAGTTTATATGCCGCGATAGGAGATGGGAGAGGGAACAACCGTTTTACTATAGTTAGAAGTTCATATTGTGAATAAGCAGGTAAATGTAGGAATGATCCACAAACCTCATCTATTTACAAACATGGGACTAGGAAGGTTCCAGATTATTGATAGGCTGAAGGGAGTACAATTGGACAGGTATTTCCCACTGCCTGCCAGTACAGCTGCGAAGTCAGCATAATGTTTGAACCAGTGGTGAGTATATTAATTGCAGGGAAATTAAATTTTCCCTATTGAAATGGTATTTTTTACTAGATTACTATACTCACCACTGTGAGTCTCTCCCGCCCACGTCCCCACATGGTACTGTAAATGTATAAGCCACAGAGAGTTGGTTTGGGTACTTCTGGGTATGGGTAGGGATGGGTGGTACCTGGGTTAGCGATAAACACCGCAAAAATAAATTTTTATTTGGGCGACTATGGTGGGATAACGGAGTTATTACATAATGTTTTGAACTCAGTGGTGGTATATAAATCTAGTAAAATACATTCATAGGGAAATTTTAAAGTTATGTGGTATGCGATACGGACGGCAACCCTTGCTTAAACACACCTTCACACGTTATGCTTTCCACAGCTGTGATTTCCTATGGCATATGAACAACTTTTAAATAGTGCATGCATGTAAGGTGGTCATGAATCGTTATTTTAATATAATTTTTTTTCCATGACACCCATCTATATGTGTTTCAATAATTATTTTATAGAGTAAATGGTATGATATTATTTGCTGTCTGGGTTCTCCTTTAAGGTGTGGGACAGGTGTGGGTTGCCATGCCAAAAGACTTACCTAAACTCACAAGAAGTGCAATTTTTAGCTCTCCTATTTTACCAACAATGCCTTATGTAAACTTTTTAATAGCTCTCCTTAGACACATTTCTAAAAGCCACCAAGAGTGTGATTTACAGCTCCTTCATTATCATAACTCAAAATCCTGCTCATTACATCAAGAAAGACTTTAGCTTTGGTTGAAGTAAACTTTCTAAAAATGGGTCACATTACAGGTTAAATATGATAGCCGAGTCATAGAGCTGTCAGGGAATGCGTAATTTGAAAATCTGCCTCTAATGTACATTGCCTGAGGCAACGCGCTCACATTAGAGATAATGCCAAGAAAAATGTTTGTCTCAGCAACTGCTTGCATAGAATTATTTTTTTTAAAAATCAACAGTTACCACATTTTAAGATTTTCGAGAGATTTCCAGTCAGTGATAGATGGAGGTCTTGAACTGAGCCTACCTTGGGAAGAAGTGGCAGTATATCAGTGTGGTGTATTGCCGGATTATAAATCCTTCAAATTGATGACTAACTAACTGAGAATGTTTTCTTACATTGATTCACTGTTAAAGTGCTATTTTTTTTTTCCAGCCTAATACTGACTTTGTATCTCTGCTTATGGGTTTAGAGGTAATGAGTGTGAAACCAAAGCCCAGGACCAGCCTATAAAGTATGCAATACAACGTGGTGGTTATACTTGTTCTTGTCCACCGGGGTACACAGGTGAAAAGAGTGTGCACAAGGTAAGTTTGCTCCTTCTGATATTGGTAGTCTTACCCAAAGGACCTGGGGTCTGTAATATTGAAGCTTTTCACACACAGCAATTGTTAGTCAAATCTTGGTCAATCTTTGTTTTTTTAAGACTGTATTTTTTGTGTATCTGCAAGAGCGCCATAGGGATAGACCATTTGTACGATTCCCACAATGCATCTGTCTTGTGCCCATTCCCTCCGGGAACTTTGTACCAGCCTCAAATAGCTAAAAAACATACGGTTAAGAGTGTAACATCAATACTAGAAAACTTAACCTATCAGTGATGTGACACAGTTGAACTGTATTCGTCCGGCAGGTGCAATTAGCGAACGGGTTTAAGATCGAAAATGCCACATTTTGTCGTTAATTTGATGGATAGGAAGAAGACTGGATTTGATGCAGATGTTGGTTGTGGAAGTAGGGCGGCTGACCGACTGGCGAAGGTTGAATGGTGTAAGATGGTATGGGAATGATGCTGAGGAAGGACTGAGGAAGCATGTTTTAAAAAGGGCTTTTGAGTTGAGGTGGGGGTTTGAGGAGGGGGCCGACAAAGAGGACATGGAATGGGAAGCAAGTGGAGGAGGAGAGTAGGAGGGGTGGGTTGAGGATGGGGGCTGCGATTAAAATGGGCGAAGTGGAAGGAGGGAGTAAGGGCGACTTGCTACGATGTGAGGTGAATCCGGCACCCTCGGTTGCGGGACAAAACCGGCATTTAAAATTTGGTTAATACTTACTACTACTCAAATCAGTGACTCCCTTGTTTTGTGGTCCTATGATATATTTTACATTTCTGTAAGATAAACTTCACATGAAAAGGTACTTTGTATTGTGTTTTTGACATGTCGGCAGACGTGAAACGAACAACAAATATGTAAACATGAACTCCCAGGACCGTTCCCGGTGGATGGAAATGGGAACAATACGAGATGCATTATGGGATCGGGCAGATCGCTATTGCTTCATAGTGTGTGCGTGTTCTTGACCTGTCTTTTATTTTTGGTCATATCCACAAAATGTTATCGTGACACTTTGGTACAATGGTCCTTGGGTAGGGACCCACATGTTAGTGACCTGATGTGACCTAGTGACCTCAAAGGCCATCTCTCCATTCACACCGGACGACAGAAGACACATGCATCCTGGTGAATGCCATATTAGATGTGCATGTGCAATAAAACCTTAGGAAAGAACTTAACAAGCAATTTATACCAGATGAAAGGCCATATCATATTTTTCTTGGTGTCGCCTTGGAATTTTGGCCTCTAAATCCATTTCTTTTTAAAGATAGAGACAAAAATACTGACATTATAATATTAAATATCAATATTAGCACAGTTAAGTTTTTAGAAATTCACGTCCAAAATGCAAATTGATTCAATGTTGTTCTTAGACGTCAATTCAATTGGCATTTTCAACGTAAATTTCTAAAACCTCTCGACATGTTTCCAACATGCCAATGTCATTTCGACATCCCTCTAAATGTCTATGCCCACTGCAGATAGACAAACCTTGTTTGCTCGCATTTGGGCGGATAATTCTGTCCCTGACTAGAAGTATTTTAACTCTTCTAAGAGATGGCAGTGCATGTAAACATTGATCAAAGCCATGTGTACTTAACTGAATTTAGTTAAGTACACATGGTTTTGATCAATGTTTACATGCACTGATGTGTATACACTGGTTAACACACTAAAATGTGAGAGCTAGGTCAATATTGCAGTGTAGAGTATTGTTTGTTTAATCAAAGTAAGTTGAATATTTCTTGAATTTTCCCAGAAATCAATGAATGTGCCAGTAATCCATGTCGGAATGGAGGCGTATGTCTGGATGGTATAGCGCAGTATGCATGTGACTGTGTGAATGGATACGTTGGGGCTACTTGTTCTTGTAAGTTAATCATAAGTAGTAATTTAGATAATTTTTGGTACTTGGTACTTATCACTTCAGTTGTACAGCTAAACTGGCTACAATGTAGTCTACGTAGATTTGATGTCAATGACCAGTGGTACAGATTATTGGTATTGCTAGCTCCTAGGCCGGATTCTTACTCACGTGGTAGCCTATACGGCATCTACACCATGTCTACCGCAACAGCTACTGCACAGTACACACTGGGCTAATTGTGAGGCAGTCGCTGCAAGATAGGGCTTACAAAGTACACAATTATTAGGTATACAGTAATGTGTCTACTCTGCTTTACCTACCCCAATGGCTACCCTGTAGTTGCCCACTAGGTGGAGAGAAGGTGGATGTTGTGTAGACAGTACCGGAGTAGACACGCAGCTACCACGTAGCTACCCCGCGGTTACCACGACGCCATTTTGAGAGTGGATGAAAATTTCGTGAAATGAGGGCGCTATAAACTTGGGCTCCGTTTAGCATTTTTTTGAACGTTTTTTTAGGAAAATCAATACGAAATTCAAATCGGGCATCATCAAAAACCCCCATATTCCTGCATTTGTAATAAAAATGCAAATATATGCCAAAAATATCAAAACAACAAAATTGGCCATGAGAAATACCCCACGCGCTGAGAGCCGGTGTAACCACGTAGCTACTCCACGACGGGGGAGACAGCCGCTGTGTGTACACTATCCGTCTATGCGGCAAAAATACACGGAATTCTGGCCGGCGAGTGTACGTCTAGTGGGTAGGTAATCCATGTCTACTCGGTGGTAGCTGTGTGGTAACTACCATGGAGAAATTGGCCGTGTATAGATGATGTGACCTATGATGTCACATGTTGACATTCAGGATGCCCTCAGCTGTTTACTGTCAGGCAAAATATTACAGTGGTTTCTTTGACAGACCACATAAAATCTGGTCATAAATTACATGCAGAACCCTTGTTGATCTATATTGGTCACAAATATGCAGCTGGTAGCATTAGCAAGCATGCTTAATAAGAATGTTGGTATTTAATTTTAAACAAAAGTTTCAGCAAAAAAAAATTAAAATCCCCAAGTATAGGGGGCTTTTTTTGCCTGTCAGTTTTTCAGACTTTCTCTCCTACACCAATAGGGGCACCACAGACATCAACAAATGTCACATCAGCTATACCTAATCCTTGGATAGATATACTCCATATTCTCCAAAACCTTGCCTAATAACTAATATTAGTTTACCCACTTTGGTTCCTAGCTGTGTGATATGAAATGATATAACATGGCAACAGTATGTATGTGTTAATGCAATATGCATATCATTGGCCACATCACATACTGTCGTATTTTACATAACACGTTTTCCGAGAAAATCGCAATTCAAAATCTACCGCGTCATTTCATGGCTATATGGTTAAAACGAAACATGAAGGAAACATCAGACTTTACTGCTTTGAAGAAAACCTTTTAAAGTCCAATATAAACCATAAATACAACTTAAAACTACAATTTTATTATCTTAATTATGCTACAAAGTTATACGTCTGTATGTGAAATCACAAAAAAACCTATAGTGCAAAATACGACGCATATCACGCCGTTATTTTTCAATGTACGTAAAATAGATCACTATGTGAAAAGCTTGTTTACGAAAGAAGGATGGAAATACGTCAAAATAGATCTGTATGTGAATCGTTTATTTTGGGATCGGCAGAACGCTATATCAAACACGTGTGAATGACTGGCGATTTTAAAATACGACAGTATGTGAAATACGGATATGGTGATTTTGAGGAAAATGCCAAAAATGTATAATTATAAACTAATTAATTAGGCATTCTCACATTTTGAAACTTTGTGGATGGCAAGAACTCAATGAACTAAGTAATGGGCGAAATTTCGCAAAAACCTAAACAATGTGAAATACGACAGTATGTGATGCGGGCGACGATATGCACTGCACATAATTAGAACAGGACTGACTAAGTAATTTGTTGGGTAAAGTCTGCCATAATTTTAGCAACATGTTAAGGATATCTTACTGGAATTAAAAGTACTAAGACTCAGATTTAAAGATGTTGTTTTAGTCTTTGCCATATACCTATCATGTCATATTACACAAAAATAAGACAGGAGTTCTTTAGAAATACACAATTTCATTAACAAAAATATAAGTGATCCCAAATCGATATTTTGTTTCATAAACTAATAAATTTGACAGTCAAATATGGTTTGCAGGTTCTGTTTTGACTTACCATTTGTCCCGATTTGAACTATTTCTGGGGAAAATCCTTTAAAAAATGCATTTGTATTTAGGTATTTAGACTACTGGAAACAAATTTGTTTTCGGGGGCCTTACATGGGTGACAGCACCTTTTTGGGCATACTCAGCAGTGCCTTGTTGTTCTACTTAAAATAATGCTGTTCCTGTGCATTATGAAACATTGATACACAACAGAGGCTTAAAACAATATAGGTTCTATAAGTATTAATTTCTGAATGAGCATCTTGGTTTAAATCAGTCAAAAAACAAATATACATACATATAAAATAACTGCTGTCTGTATTTACTTTAAATTTAGCTTTTGATGGATGTGCCAGTAATCCTTGCCTTAATGATGGAATATGTGCGAATATCAACAACGGCATCTTCTGCACATGTAAAGGTGGATTTGGAGGTCTTGTTTGCGAAGGTACGTATGTAGCATTTATTACTGATACAACCAGCAGAGGGGTGCCAAAAGAACAACAAATCTGGGGAAATGGAGGTGAAAGAAAGAATGGGGGGATGCAGGAAAAAGCAATTATTATTTTTTTTGGGGGGGGACGGCGTGTTGGGCCAATAAACTTTGCAATTGCTACTGGGGGGGGGGGGGGGGGGGGGGGGGGGGTGGGATGTCAGGAATGTTTGTGCCATTTTTTTAAAGGGAAAGGCTTCAGAAAAAATGGTGGCGTATTTTAAACCCTACCAAAAGTCTCAAAATCCCCACAACCCAATACAACCCTACCCTCCCATTCCACCTTTTCCTATCCCACTCCACCCTACCCCACTCCACTAACCCCACCCTACCTACCCTCCCTACCCACTCGTAAACCCCCTACCCTACCCCACTCTACCCTACCCTACCTCACAAAAAAAAAAAAAAAAAAAAAAAAAAAACCCCACTCCATCCCCCCTCCCGCCCACTCACTTTTGGAATCCTCCAAGGAGATACTCTTGCTCCCTATCTCTTTGTCTATCTATCTAACGGCCACAGCTGAGGTGCTGTTCACCACGTAGCGCCAAATGTCCCTGCCTGTCACCAAGCCGGGGATGCCAGACGGATCCCGCCGGACGCCCCGAGCAACCACATGAATGCAGCCAAAGGGGCGATGACCCCCGCCTTGGCACGGCAACTTCCAACACGCGACGCCTGAGACCACCCGATCAATCGCACGACGACAGCGACCAGCAAATCGCGCACGGCGCCGGGCAACAGAAGATGAAACCGGAGGGACATCTCCATACATCTGCGCCTCGGTCCTGTGCCCACGCCAGGACATGTTTTGAACTCGCACAAGAAGCCCGGTGCAGGCACCATCCAGTCTATCCTGCAGCTCTTTCCCCATGGTCCAGGTCTCAGATCCATACAACAAGACACCCCCTACACAGGCTCCAAAGAACCTCAGCCTGGCCGAACCGGAGACACCAGACCGCCACAAGTGGCGTAGTCCACTGCAGGCACTCCAAGCCTGTCCCCTTCGTGACAGGAAGTCCCTCTTGCCATCAGCAACACAGGATCCTAGATACCCGAAGTCCCTGACCTCTCTGAGCTGGCCACCACCTGCAGTGCAGACAGTTTGATGATCATCTTCCTCATCAACGGTCACACATTCCGCCCTCCCGGCATCCAGATGCAGGCCGACCCCATCTGCAGCACTCTCGAGTGCTGTTAGCAGATCCCGTGCTCCACATACCAGACCAGCCGCCAGAGCCAGACCATCCGCGCAGCCAAGGTCTGTGAGACACCGACCCCGGTGACGTCTAGAAATGCCCGGGCCCGATGGAGAGACCCCCGTCGTCCATGATGCCAAGACCCCGTCCAAGGATGCAATCAACCACGACTACAAAGAGATAGGGAGCAAGAGTATCTCCCTGGAGGATTCCAGTAGCTGTCAGGAACTCCCCCGTGGCCCACCCATGGTCCGCACAAAGCCATATGGGTTACCATACATGATGGCAATTGCCTCGACAGTCCCACCCGGGACACCGCAGTCAGCGAGAACATGCGGCACTACATCCCTGCTCACACTGTCAAAAGCCTTGGAAAAATCTACAAACACAATTGAGGCTTTTCTCTTGGAAACTCTCAACTTTCCATGATCCCCCCGAGGGCAAGCATCTGAGGTAGTGCTGATCCGCCTCCGCGAAAACAACCCCGGCTCCGCCTGAGGATGGGATCCACGTAAGGAGTGTTGAGCAGCATGGAGTTGTAGATCTTAGAGGCCAGTGGTGACAGTGTGATTCCTCTGTAGTCCTGGGGCTGCCGGAGGCCGCCCCCCGCAAGGAACGACGCCGAGAAGGCAGCCGGCCTGCCTCCCATGCAGGCGTTGTCACGCCCAAACTCCAACAGCCGATCATGGAACAGTGGACCCCTCCAGACCACTGCAGGAACGCCGTCGGGACCAGGCGCCCCGGTGCTGCCCAGCCCCCTCAGGCAGCTCCGAAGCTCCTCTACAGTAAAAGGCCCAGCCTGGATGGGAAGGGCAACTGCCATCCCGCGATTGAAGAAAGGCCCATCAAGGTTAGTGCCATTCTGAACTGGCCCGCCAAGTAGAGAACCAAAGTGCCGAAACCACGTGCCAAGGCGCCCCCCAGTCGTCCCACCCTTGATTCCCACAGGTGGGGCAGCCTTCCCACCAGCCAGCTCCCCCAGAGCCTCCCAGGCAGCAGCATGCCTGCCTTCAAGATGTAGGGTGTCAAGTGCTTCAGCCTTGGACTCAACATGCTCCCCAAGCACCACAGTGCAAGCATCATCAAGTGCAGCCTCAGTAACACCAAGGTTCCGCCCGGAGCCCCCGGTGGATTTAGTATGGTGCCCCCTGGTTGCAGACCTCAGTCTTTCTCTGGCCTTGCCGACCTTGTCGCTCGAGGCAAAGGCAGCAGTCTCCCTCCCTCTTCCAGGCAGCATCTCCAATGCCACCTCTTTGTTGGCTGAAGTGAGGACATCATATACTGTAGTGGAGTTCTTGTCTTCCAGTTCATCAACAAGAGTGTTGAACCTGTTACAGCTACAGTATACTGCTCACAAAGCTTTGGATCCCCCACCACCCTCCCCCAGCCAACTGCCCCCATGGGATCCCTGGGAGATGGTCCACTCCAATGACAACCCATCTGGCTCCCGCAGGAGACAACCCTGTGACCAGACCCAACAGATTCAAAAGTGTCGCAGGCTCCCGAGTTCTCAATGCTGTCAATCCACTTCTTTCTGACCAGAATATAGTCCAGCCGGACAAGCCCTCCACCCCTGCGGCGGCGCATCCACAGTCCACCTGCCCGATTTTGGTATCTCTTTGTAGTCATGGTTGATTACATCCGCAGACAGTCTTAACATCATGAATGACAAAGGACTCACCATCAAACCCAAGCGTTCTAGACGACACCAAAGTCAGCATCTCACAGACCTTGACTACGCAGATGATCTAGCTCTAACAGCCGATTTGATATATGGTGCACAAGATCTACTAACATCACTTGAGAATGCTGCAGACAAAATCGACTTACATCTAAATGCCAAGGAGACGAAATATATAACCATCAATGAGGAAGATAATCATCACCCTATATATATCTTCACTACAGATGGTACCCAACCCAACTCAAAGAGGTCAGGGACTTCAAGTACCTAGGGTCCTATTTGCAAGAACGAAAGCAAGAACGATTTCCTGTCACACAAAGGACAAGCTTGGAATGTCTGCAATAAACTACACCACTTATGGTAATCTGGTATCTCCAAATCAAGCTGAAGTTCTTTAAAGCCTGTGTAGAGAGTATCCTGTTATATGGACCTGAGCACTGTCTTTGTGCGATTGATCAACTATAGTAGATTCAACCCATCGTGTCACCAGAGGAAAAGTTTTGGACAACGTCGATTAGTTGGGAGAGGAGACAGAAAAAGAAAATATGTGGCCCTATTCACCTGTTTCATGAACGAACTGAGATAATCTGGCTTTTCATGTTAACATCATTTTAGAAAGAGAGTGCAAAGACTTTTGTGTTCGCTCAAAGTCAGTAACATTCAGTAATGTTACATTAAATACCCCGAAGCAAATACGATTAGTCAGAAAGTTTTGAGAGTTAATGTAGCTCTAAATGCGCTAACGTTGATTTGAATGCTTATAAAGCATAGGATTGATTTATTCTGCTATCGGACTACATGCTTCAATAGATTTAATGTGGAATTTTAATTTCCACCCACTGTACATGCCTCTCATTCAATGTCCATACCTTCGAAAAAGTACTAGAGGTGACACGATGGGTTGAATCTACTATAGTCTCAAAGTTATATGTTGGAGGTTACCATGCCAAACAGGGGTCGTCACCCCTTTAACTAAATTGATGTGATTGCTCGAGACATCCAGCAGGATCCATCTGACATCCCCAATTTAATGATGGACAGGCACATTTGGCGCTACATGGTGAACATCTCGGCTGCTAGATAGATAGAATATCATGCAATGAGCAAATCAGAGATGCTGGTATGGATTACACAGAAATATAGAAGCACTATTTTGATTGGTTACTCAGAGATATATCTCATATTGTGTCCTGAAATGAGCCAATCAGACAGACTGTATTATGATAGTGCCCAGGAGGTTAAGGCCTGCAGCAGCTTGGGTTGCTAGTACTTGCCTGGGAATTGCTACAATTTTGAAAGATTTTGAAATTGGTATTTGAAATACATATGTATTGCAATTGTTGTGTGTAACATTATTAAAGTAGAAACTACACTAAAAAAAAAAAAAAAAAAAAAAGGCAGCCAGCCTGCCTCCCATGCAGGCGTTGTCACAAAACTCCAACAGCCGATCATGGAACAGTGGACCCCTCCAGACCACTGCAGGAACGCCGTTGGGACCAGGTGCCCCAGTGCTGCCCAGCCCCCTCAGGCAGCTCCGAAGCTCCTCTACAGTGAAAGGCCCAGCCTGGATGGGAAGGGCGTCTGCCATCCCGCGATTGAAGCAAGGCCCATCAAGGTTAGTGCCATTCTGAACTAGCCCCCCCCCCAAGTAGAGAACCAGAGTGCCGAAACCACGTGCCAAGGCGCCCCCCAGTCGTCCCACCCTTGATTCCCACAGGTGGGGCAGCCTTCCCACCAGCCAGTTCCCCCAGAGCCTCCCAGGCAGCAGCATGCCTGCCTTCAAGATGTAGGGTGTCAAGTGCTTCAGCCTTGGACTCAACATGCTCCCCAAGCACCACAGTGCAAGCATCATCAATTGCAGCCTTAGCAGCACCAAGGTTCCGCCCGGAGCCCCCGGTGGATTTAGTATGGTGCCCCCTGGCTGCAGACCTCAGTCTTTCTCTGGCCTTGCCGACCTTGTCGTTCGAGGCAAAGGCAGCAGTCTCCCTCCCTCTTCCAGGCAGCATCTCCAATGCCACCTCTTTGTTGGCTGAAGTGAGGACATCATATACTGTAGTGGAGTTCTTGTCTTCCAGTTCATCAACAAGAGTGTTGAACCTGTTATGTACAGCTACAGTATACTGCTCACAAAGCTTTGGATCCCCCACCACCCTCCCCCAGCCAACTGCCCCCATGGGATCCCTGGGAGGTGGTCCACTCCGACGAAAACCCATCTGGCTCCCGCAGGAGACAACCCCGTGACCAGACCCAACAGATTCAAAAGTGTCGCAGGCTCCCGAGTTCTCAATGCTGTCAATCCACTTCTTTCTGACCAGAATATAGTCCAGCCGGACAAGCCCTCCACCCGGGCGGCGGCGCGTCCACAGTCCACCTGCCCGATTTTGGTATCTCTTTGTAGTCATGGTTGATTACATCCGCAGACAGTCTTAACATCATGAATGACAAAGGACTCATCATCAAACCCTAGTGTTCTAGACATCACCAAAGTCAGCATCTCACAGACCTTGACTACGCAGATGATCTAGCTCTAACAGCTGATTCGATATATGGTGCACAAGATCTACTAACATCACTTGAGAATGCTGTAGACAAACTCGACTTACATCTAAATGCCAAGAAGATGGAATATATAACCATCAATGAGGAAGATAATCATCACCCTATTCTCTGTCCAGCTCGAAGTACGAAGTAGCGACGCGGGCGTATACATTGAACCGACTTTCAATGCGCGTGCGCGGGGGTATGGTACAAGCGCGCTGCAGCTGAAAGGCGGCACTGGGTGTACGTGCGCGTCATTACTTCATACTTCAGACGAGACAAAGTATATATATATATCTTCACTACAGATGGTACCCAACCCAACTCAAAGGAATCAGGGACTTCAAGTACCTAGGGTCCTATTTGCAAGAACGAAAGCAAGAACGATTTCCTGTCACACAAAGGACAAGCTTGGAATGTCTGCAATAAACTACACCACTTATGGTAATCTGGTATCTCCACATCAACCAAGCTGAAGTTCTTTAAAGCCTGTGTAGAGAGTATCCTGTTATATGGACCTGAGCACTGTCTTTGTGCGATTGATCAAGTAGTCTCAAAGTTATATGTTGGAGGTTACCATGCCAAACAGGGGTCGTCACCCCTTTAACTAAATTGATGTGATTGCTCGAGACATCCAGCAGGATCCATCTGACATCCCCAATTTAATGATGGACAGGCACATTTGGCGCTACATGGTGAACATCTCGGCTGCTAGATAGATAGAATATCATGCAATGAGCAAATCAGAGATGCTGGTATGGATTACACAGAAATATAGAAGCACTATTTTGATTGGTTACTCAGAGATATATCTCATATTGTGTCCTGAAATGAGCCAATCAGACAGACTGTATTATGATAGTGCCCAGGAGGTTAAGGCCTTCAGCAGCTTGGGTTGCTAGTACTTGCCTGGGAATTGCTACAATTTTGAAAGATTTTGAAATTGGTATTTGAAATACATATGTATTGCAATTGTTGTGTGTAACATTATTAAAGTAGAAACTACACTTTGTATCATGAAGGTTTTCTCCTCACTTTTATAACAAATTTAAATTTATCAAGTTCCTTAAAGGTCCATGGCCCGATCGCTAATAGCCTCGCCCCAGAAGCCCCAGATTTCACTAGAAGTGGTCAACATTTTGGTATACTATTTTTCTCATTTACTCTGTGAAATCTTAGAGCCAAAGAATGTTTGGTTTGGAAGTTATGAGCGAAAATGTGACCCATATTGGTCGACCAATATTAATGTTACAGAGTACTCTATGGGGCTTACAATATCACGTTTTTAGCTCTCGCTTCAAAACGGGTTGAAATATAATAAATAATAATAATGCAGAGATTTATATAGCACCTTATGCTATTGGTTCTTAGCTGCTCACAAATGGCCGCTGATTCCAATGTGGCCAAACCGTACAATAAACCATTTAGCATCATTTATAGGGATGCAGCAGATCAGGATCAGTGCTGTCCCTATCATCAAACATACATCGAGATAACCATCGCAGCCGGGACGCTCCCCAAATTACTCGCAGGGGAATTGGGACAACGAAGCGGTTAATTTCTTGTCCAGGGAAATGACAACAAAAAATTAGCTGAATCTACAGGGCTCAAAATCGGCTCAGAACTTTACAGAGGGAATTTGGGGTTGAAGGGAAAGCCATCATCAAGATTGAAAACTTTGTATCCTTAAATAGGACCATCACCCTTTAAAATTCTGAAATCAACATTAGTCTGTCATATACTTTTTCAGGATAATTCCAAGACTAGCAGCGTTTGATAGCCGGGGTGGACCTGGAGCCTGTCTGGGTTGCCGTCATTGTTAGTGTAATATTGGGACTCTTCTTTATCATCATTGTTATAGCTGTTGTCTACAATTACTGTAAGCCTAAGTAAGTACAGTGTTTGTGGTGCAACATAACGCACGAATTCTTTTAGATCGAATTAAAAAAAATAAACATGTAAAAAAAGGTACTGTTCATAGTATTACAGTGAATCTATTTTTCATTCTTGTATGGACCTGGCCAGGGATTTTGTAACCCATGACCTTCCGAACTGTGAGGGGGGTGCTCCAATTACTAAACTATCATGTCAGTTTTGTGGGCTAAAAAAACACCACTGAAAATGCCTACTTTTTGTTAAATCCAACTAAATTGATTTCCTCAAGTACAGGTCATTCTTAGTGTCATTTATTGAGACCACAAATCAATTTCACTAGGAATTAACCATGATATAAGTGTTTAACCTCAAGATTTTCCAATCAAAATAGAGTGGAAAAACATAAATTTTGACGTAATTTTAAGAGAAAACAGACACAGTTATAACGGGGACTGAAACCCTTTGACGAGCGCGTACCACTGGTTGTAAAAGGGGTGGAGCTATCGCACGTATGACGCCCGATGTCGGTGGACCCAGCAAAGCAGGACGCTTCGGTGGCCAATCAGAGGCAAGTGGCACTTTGCTGCAGTAAATTATACGCAGAGAACCAGGAGGTACGAACGCGTCAAAGGGTTCTGTCCCCGACTATAACATTGGGTAGTAGTCACATCTCAACATCTATACAGAATGAATCATAAGGGCAGCTATGTTTATGGAACATTATTGTGAATATCTCAAATAGCTGCCTTATGAATATTTATATTATGGGCCATTATAAGGAATATGTCATTTCCCCCTTTAGGATTTTTTTGTTTGTTTTTTACTTTCTCATTGTTAGACCTCCATTGTTTTTGTTTAATTGTTAAATATTATCAAAGAAGTTAGAGTGAGATACAGCTGAATTTAGTTGTCTCTTTATCCAGGAAAGTCCATCGAAGAAAGCGTTTACAATCAAATTCAATGAAGCCAGTAACACATGGTGTGTTTGTGAAAACTACCCACAAGGCCTTAGGATAAATCCTCTTTGCACATGCTATTCAGTTAAATCCACTATGTTTTAGAGTTGCAAATTGATGAAGAGGCAAAAAAAAAATTATCTTATTATTACCTCTGCTGATTGTTTGCTATATCCAAAGTCCATTTTTTGAACAGTTGTATTGGAAATGGTGTCAGCCACCGCCCTTATCCTTCCTTCCACTTCACCCGATGCATGTTCATCATCCATCCTCAACCCAACCCTCCTATTATCCTCCTCCACTTGATTCTTCCAGGTCTTCTTTGGTGCTCACCAGATTTTGTCTTCCAAGATTTACTTAAGGACCCTTCCATTTCCAATAACTTCTCAAGAAATGGCAATTTTTAGCCAATGTTTACAAAGAAAAGTCGGGATCCGACTTGTATTAGTGTTGAGGACTTTATAGTGAACAAAAAAAAAACAGGCCTAAATGGCATCTTCAAGACCGCTTTAAAATGCTTTAGTGTCTATTTTCACAAAAGAAAAAACAGTAAGTTAAGGTGTTGATTGCCTTAACACTAGGGCAATTAGAGACAAAATGTGCATTTTAATTTAGAAAAAAATGACTGATTGTGGCTTTAACAAATGAGTAGTGTTACTTTATGATTAAAAGTGATAATCCATAGATTAACTTTTTTAATGGGGATCACTTTGAACTCTTTTGGCAGCAGTTGACATACAGACGTGCTGGAACAGCAGGGGGTGGGGGGGTAGGGGTGTGAAGCACCACTCAGAAGCCTTGCCCCTGCCACCCCCCCCCCCCCCCCCCAAAATGAACTGACTGGTTTGTGACAGTGTCTATGGAGAAGGACCTAAAGACATCGCACGGATTCAGGAGAGAAGGAGGCCTCTATATTCATAATAGTTAATTTCACCATCAATGGGAGTGGTTTTGACAATACCTTTATCAGTCGCAAGGTGTTTTTTATCCAAAATACACTTGTATCAAGAAAAAATGAGGAAAAGTATGAGAAACTTCAGGGGCATGATCTCGGGAAAAAGGCAAAGATTAGAGCCACCAATGACCTCCATTTCAATGACCTTTATTACTGATAGGAGAACCAGAAAATGTTGCATAGCGCCTTTGTCAAGGAGCTTTTAAGTGACGCCTATAGATAGACATTTTGTCCTCATAAAGATTTACAAAGAGGCTAATGAGGAGACCTTTTACAATACCCAAATACCTAATAGCTATGACTGCGGAGATTGGGATTAATAACCGTCTCAACAAGCAGACCCTGGAATACAAACACAATGGCCAATACATGACCGCGCTATTTATATAATGAGCAAGTTAGGAGCTAAGGCGCAGTTCAAGAGCTTTCATTCACCATGTATTGAGAAAACTCCCCTGTATTTAGATGATTTATGTCCAGACATTGCAGGGGTCAGTGTTGTTAACAGGTGCTCATCCAAGGCTTACTGAACTGAGCCTTGGTAGAATTAGATGCTCTTCCACATAGTGATGTGGTATTGTTTGTATGTAAAAAGTCGTTGTTGTTTTTGGCAATTCCATTTAGTTGTTCGGCCCCCAGCAAACAACAAATGCAAAAAATGAGGTTTCCCACCCAAGAACCATGGAAACTCCACCACAGCTATGTGCAAAAAATATAGCGCACATCCTTGCAACGCGGCATTGTGGTTCTTGGGGTGGATTGGAAAGGGTTAAATTTCAAATATGGAAATTCCAATTACCCATTGAGCATGTATTATAACGTTACATTAAAACCGGACTTTTGGGGAATTATGTAAAGTGTGATTTTTGAAAACCAGCATAGGTAAACTGAGCATGTCGCTTTATTATCAAAACGTTTCAAGTTCATTCACGGTCGCATGAAATCTAGAGAGGGCGTACTCATTCCTTATCGGCGATTGGTCCTTGTACCCTCAGAAAATGCCTCGGCACCCCATGTGCCCCACCATTGGCTAAGGTCGGTTATGCCACTGTACAGACTAATGTATGGTTCAGAGATCTTGATCATTTCTTTGAAGTTACAAAAACACAATTGCATTTTCATAATATCTTTTGAATCCCGCCTGAAAGATATAGTAAAATGGAGTTCAAAAAGGCCTAGTCTATTAGTCAGGGATTTTAAATGGCTTCTAAAAAGACTGTAGTCATTTGGGAATCCATTTCAAAAAAAACTGACCTATGGTTGTAACCTAGCAAAATCTTACCAGGTTAACTCCAGAAATACCTGTTAGCTTACAGGAATCAGAGTTTTAAAATTTAGTGCTCCAAACTATGACGTGGCAATCTTTTTCCCTCCAAATATAAGGAGGAACAGTTTGCAATGTGAAGCAGGGTTATTCAATGGTCTTAATTATAAGAGGTGTTACGGGGTTTGACTGTGTCCATGTTTCATTGATGTTGCAATATTGCATGACCTGCTTGTAGTATAGTTGATAGGTGTGAAGATGGGTATAGTTGTGTAAGAAATTGCTTCCAAAACATTGTCACATGTAAAGCATAATACCACCATTTCATTGGGACACATGCCCTCAATTTTTGTGTTTAGGGAGATTATGGTCAGTTAGGGGTTATATATTAGTCAGTAACTTCTCTATAAAAAGTGATTTTGTAAATGATGTACATACTTGAAATAACAAGGTTTAATCCTAATTTTTCTGGCACTACAGGTAAAAGTTGATTTTTTTTTCTCAAGCTTTTGTAAATTTATGTTCACATTTACTTAAATGGAAAGTGGAACTTCTTTAGGACATAATCATTATGTAAAGGTAACCTTAGTGATTCTGCAAGAAAAGGAGAAAAAAAAAAAATCATTTTGTAGAAATACCCTAAAGTGAAATAAAAAAGTCAAGAAGAAAAAACACATGATATCTTTAGTCATATTAAAACTAGGTAAGAGTAAAAGGGGAAGAAAAAGGAAAATAGCGTAAGTAATAGGCAGATGTGAACCCTTATTAAGGAACTTTGATTTATCATCTTGTAGATGTGTTGGATCATCTCTACCCTCCACAAATATACAAAATAAGATGTTTAAAGATTTTTAAGAATTCAGATTTAGCAAATCACTGATTGTGCCTTTTAAGATCTGTAGGATGGAAGAGTATTCGGATAAGACCGGGAAGGAGAACTTGATACGACGTGAGAAGAGCATGATGCATAAATGGGCCGCCTATTTCAAATGTGTTAAAAAAATATTTAAGGGCTTATGCTCGTCTTACAATTTTTACATGACATATGCGAGCAGTTAAAGTAAAAATTGTCGAACAAAGGCTGTGCTAAGTCATTCAGGATGCTTTGGGTCTTTGATGAGGGAAAACTTTTTGGAAAATTTAAAAGACAAGAGAAGATTGGATCTTTGTAGGTGCCAATTAGTGAGCTTAGATTTGGGGAAACCTCTTTCTTCAAATGCGGGTAGAGGTCCAAACAGGGCCAAAATATATAGGCATTGTGGTTATGTGGCTAATATTTTTTGTAATCTTTGCAAGTTTCATTTATTGGCCAAAAAACTGGTGGTTGCTGCACCTCATTTGTCGATCAAATGAAAAAATTGAGCTAAAGAAATGCAAGCGGGGCTCTAGGAAAGTCCCTCAAAGTTGAATATAAAATTCTTCGGTTAACTTCCAGGCACTGCATTGCTTTTTTGTGTGACTCATTTTTGTTTTTAACACGCTGTATCCATTCACCCCTCCTAACTTACTAGAATCCAACAATTATAGCCTCTCTGATTTTGCAGGATGATTTGATGGGAGGTACTATGTCCAGCAATTTTGTCTTCCAAAATTGAAAAAAATTTTGATCTTATTACAGTGTCCTAAATATCTCAAATAAAGACATCTTTTCTCTTTTTTTTCATGTGTAGAATGCACAGCACGTATTGTATCATTTTGACAGAGCAGAGGTAAACAAAAATAATGTGGCATGGTACACAATGATTAAAGTCTTAGGAAAACTTTAGCCCTGTTGTCATTACTAGATAGTCCGTACCATCAGTATTTCTATATTGTTTTCATGTGCTAGGAGTATGCTTCGCCACTGGCAACAGCTTTTTGACAACTTTCTAAAATCATATTTTATGAACAAATGAGACTTTGTGTACAAGATTTTTGTAAGTCCAGAGACATCGGTCTTTGTTTAAAGTATACCTCTCTTCAGTTCATGAAGCTTAGAAAAAATCATTATTGGGGGAAAAACAGAGAATCAAGTTTGGGGAGTGCAAATTCCACAAAAGGATCAAGCCCTACTTTTTTCCTTATATTTTTAACAAATCGGTCCAAAAGTTTGACGACAATTTGGCAAAAGTATTTTTCTGTGATGATAAAAAAAAAGACCATTGTTTTTTAGTATTTAGGGCCATTCACTAAAAAAAAAAATTGGTGTAATTGCAAGCCTTTTTTCCCCCAAAAGGGCTCTTTTTTAGAAATCCTGCACTACCCAAATAACAAAAAAACCAAAAACAAAACAAAACAACAAATCAAATGATATGGACCTGTTGTAGTTATTTTTAAACACAAAACTGGGTGGTCATTTACCATGGGCACCAACTATAGCTTGCTTGAATAACTTACCTTTAACCATTATTTATACAGATTTGAATAAGAGAAAACATTCATTTAGCATCATTTTTAAAAGGAAGTTACCCCATCTTTTTAATAGTCTTTTGTCCTCTTTGACTATTAGAAATGAACCTTTTTGTAGTAATACCTCATAAACCTTCCCCTCTTAGACAGTTTACTAACGATCTATTTTTTTCTCTACTAGACTAAAATATGGTTTTGCTTGCTGGTAGTTAAGCCTTAAAGGTCCATGGACACGCCCGAGTAGACATTTCTTAATTTCTTACATTTACAGTATCCGATCATATCGCACATACAGACAATCTCAAACACGGATTTTTAAAAGTGAACATCGGAAAGTGTAATTTCAAGGATAATATCCTAACTGACAGGCCGTCTCTGTTTTTGCAAAACCGTTCAAATGCTGGAAGTTTTGGATTTGACCCCGTAATGACGTCAGAGGTCACAAGTTGTAAACAAGCTCACACGTGGGCTAACCTCACCGCACATTCCAGATATCTCTCCTTGGTCGGTCTCTTTTTGTCTGGGAACGTTGATTCTGTGCTCGACAGTACAGCACATTATCGTAATTTTAAGGCAAACCAAATCAAGGAAACATTATGCCATATGATACAACACGTATACATACATATGCCTATAACCAAACCACGAGAAGTCAACTGTATATGTATGCAAGAAAACTGGGCCACGTCACGTCCGTTCACGATGACGATCCATGACGCGTTACGCGTACCGCGTATTTGTTACTCTCGGCGTCACTTCCCCGGGTCATCGCTGCCAGCCACGCGATAAGCACTTTCGTTTGGAATTTCCTTTGAAAGCTTGTCCAAAACACTGGATATTATGCCCAATTTTTATCAAATATAACGGTTTCTCGTTCCTCAATACTGCTTCATGCAGATTTTACATTGATCACAACCATACCTACTATAATGAAACCATATTTGGTGGTAGTTTATAAGTATGGTTAAAGCATTTCCATGGACCTTAACATCATATTGGAGAAAAAAACAACAAAACAACAAAAATGGTGAAGTCAGTTGATTGGAGATGTGTCATCTGTAAGATGCAAACTGCTTGAAATTAATATTACAAATCTTAAGGTTGCCAATGATGTAAAAAAAAATCCCAATTAAAGGTGGGTGTTCCAATTTATGTGTATCATGTTCTTTACTTGGATATGAGAGCCTGCACCTGCATACACTTACATCAAGTATCAGAAATTAATGATATGCAACACTTACATCCCTGCCATGTTGCCTCGATATTTGCATAATTTTATTGTTAATCCATATGCTTACTGTATTTTGTGCGACAACGAACGAAATGCCCATTGGTTTACACGCTTAATTCATATTCCGTCATGCCATGCATATGCGCGCAAATTGAATAAAGCATTTAATAATTCATAGTCCGTTTTGTTTTGTTTAGCAAAATACAGCCATCCCTTATCATTTTATGGAATTACATCATTAAAGAGAAAGATCCATCTTTTCCGTCATTTTGGACTTTCAAACCAGTTCAAAATTTAGTAGAATATTTGGTGATATTCAACCATAACGTCTGAATGTCATAACCTGGAATTGATATGATATTATGAATGCATTACCTCCCTGCATTGCTAACTCCTGCAATTACTGAAATCTAGCCTGCATTTTTTGGCCAGAAATTAGGAGAAAATGTCCAAATGTTAGTTTAAGTAGAATTTTTGCTGGAAAATTTCTTTTGATTTTTTGAGTAAAATCAGGGTGACCTCAATGTGTCAATAAATCCTTACCAAACCATTTAGAAAATCATGATTAAATGCAGAAAATAACTTGCATATATCTTCATAACTTAATCAAATACTAAATTATCAGGCATGATATGAATCATAATATTTTTGTTAAAGTAAGTATCACATTGAAATGTGGTACTTCCGAGATCAGATTTATGTTGTGTGCATATAATTGGACTCTCTACTGATGCACCATTTTCTTTCACGCTCTTACAGCGTGATTGTTGTCGAATTTAAAAAAATCAAATCTACTGCACAACGCTTTAACAGGTATGTGCACCACGTAACGGAATCTCAAGTTAAGCATGTGGCACCTGGCACCTCTGGCGATTGTGATAGAAAGCGCACTAGAAGCGTGTTCCTATTTATTTGGCCGCACTCCCTACGTACGCGTGCACACCACGCAGGTCACATTGATCCGCATTGGATGTGGATCTGGTGCCTCGTGTAATAGCCCCATTTAATTATTTGCTCTATGCAATATCAAACACAACTTCAACTTAGTGATATTATCATTAAACGTTACAACCCAGCAAAATAACAAATAGCCCTTTGGGTTGCCTATTCACACAAAAGTGCACTGGATTTTTTCAGATATTTACAACTATATTTTTCAAAATTTTTTTGTAAAATAAGCCTCTGGATGTGAGGCTCATATGATGACATTAGTGACGCAGAAGAAGGGCAAGTGGTGATGTGTGTGGTTGCCATGGTGTGTTACCTTTAACATTAACTTTGGACCTTTTTGACCTTTCCCACAACTCATCCTCACTCTTCAAGATATTCTCTGCTTATTTTAATTTTGCATGCTGCATGTGGGGACTGGCTTATGTATGGACACAGAATGATGTGACAAATTGTGCTCAAATGATAACTGGATCAAATGCTTGTAAATTGATTGATTCATTTATTGATTAATGAATAAATTAAAATCAATTGCTTCATTGATGAATACAATTAATATTGACATATTAAATTGATGCTCAATCAAATAACATCTTGATTCATATGATGAATACAATTAAATATTGACAGGTTTAAAATGGCAGGTGACTAAATGCACTCAATGAAGTTTTCAAATGTTTCTTTTTTTCTGAAAATGTCAAAAATTATGCAAATTTTTTACCATATCGGAATCAACATAACAAAATGAGTCCAAACAAGCCTGAGTCCCTTAGTCGTGGTTTTTGAGATGGCTTTTCATAGACTGCAAGTCAATTTGGGAAGCCATCTTCAGTTTAATGTATATAAAATCTGCTAAGGTTAAACTTTTAAGGCCACTATGTGATTTGCCAAATCAGAAAATGAAAAAAAATAAGGAATTTCAATTTTTAAATGTTTGTGTGAATGTTGCAACATGGAGCTAGGCTGATACCGCTAAGTTGCATACAAGTGATTATGGACCAAAAGCAACCTGATAAGGCAATAGTTGGATATTTTAGCATGGCCGTTTGTACGGACACTTACTCCAATACTTTTGACCTAGAGATTCATACCTTTATACACTGCTGCTGTTTTCCTTCTTTCTGTCAACTTCTCATTTGAAACACAAAATAACTACTCAATGAGACAGTCCAACAAGATGTTTTTTCCTTGCACTTTTGCCAAATTTTAAATGTTTTTTAACACTTTTTTGGATTGTCACTGATAGTGTCTTTAAATTTTAATTGCCATATTTCCAGTATCAATGTCTTGAGTTTGTGCTGGGTGTTGATTTCTATTTGCAATTGATGAAAATACAGAATTTTACATCAATTATATTTTATGGAACGTGTTGCTTGTGTGGTATACTTTAACATAAGTAAATGGTTGTGTGTCTTGTTTGTCTTGTGGCGATAGATAATTTCGAAACCTGAATGAAATATTGGTTTGTGGTTTGCATGTATTTAATTATCTTTTTTGTGGTATTTATATGTGATTACATTATGAAACAAATGTGTTGCGTGAGCAATGGGTATTGTATGTGTGTGTGCACGCATGTGCAGGTGTGTATGAATTTGTGTAGAAAATTGTTTGATCGTTGGATCAGATATGTATCTTGGGCATGTATCAATTAATTAAACCTCATATCCCATATGTTAGTAGTTAAACCAAATTTTTAATCCGGTTTTGTCCCCACTACATGAGGGTGGCCGGATACATCTCACACACAGCAATACTACGGACTGTTGTGTGGGATTTATTGGCAAAAGATAATTGACCTAGATGCTCTTCCTTCCAATCCACAGTTTTCGGCAGGGGCCTAGCCTTTGAGCAACCACGCCACCATGCAAGGCAGCATGTACTGGATGGCCACCATAGCTCCTCCAGAGCTGATGCCCTTTTAGGTATATTTTCTTTTTCATCTACCAGGGTAAACCAGCTACCCTCCAATATGCAACCTCGATATGCAATGGATAGAGTTGGTGCCAGTATGCCTATTTTCATTGTGGGAACAAATTTTGGTACAGAATCCAATTTGTGGGTGCAGACTGTAGTGCAATGAGCAACAAGCACGAACATTTATAGTTTGCTTAGTGTGCTGTATTTCTTGTGTGTATTTGTGTGTAGCTTTTTTTTTATGCGTGCGAATAATGTACCCAATTATAGAGTTATACAATTAGAAATGGAAGAATGGGAAGGAAGTACTCGACTTAAAAAGGAACATCTTTTAAAAATCCATATTTAGGGCAGTGTTTTTACAATGTAGTTGATAACTGGCTGGGTGTATAATGCCATCCCTGGACTTAGATTTGAGATGTGGCATGGCATTCAGTGCTTTTTGTGGGCCACCTTCCAGGAAGGACCACTTAGCATTTATCTGTCATGCTGGATGTATTGATGGATGGATGTTGCTATACCAGAGGGTGTTTTGATTCAATCCCACAATGCACCAGTTTTGGGAAATTTCACCTCAATAGGGTCATGTGATCACATAAAAATCCTATTCTTAACACATAAAAACCCTGATTTTAACACTCATTTTAGCCCACAAAGCATTAGTACTTAGGGAATTTTTTGCATAATTATGAAATGTCTTGTGGTTCTTAAACTTTTGGAACACTTTTTATCCCTAAGTACTGACATGTGTTCAGTACAGTACAGTATAAGCACATTGCTTTGCATCATGGATTGATTCAAAACACCCTCTGTTGCTATACCAAGAAGGTCAATCTAAAAGGTAAACCTGGTGAATATTGAGAGCACAAATGCCAAGAATGTGAAATTTCTACTGGTGAATGTGAAAAGTTAAAACACTGCATTTAAAGATGGAGTACTAAAATGTTTTCATTTGGACGATCTCAAATCTCAGGATTGAATGTAAAACAATCTAAACCTTAAAAGGTGGTTGACCTGATCATGATCCATTTTTCATATTTTAAATAATATTGAATAGCTTTGAATATACCAAGAATGCCCCGGGGGGATCACTTACATACATTCCATTATTATCCTCGCGGCAGGACCTTTCGATCTGACCCGAAACACGGATAAACCCAAAAGGCCTTAACCCTTATTAGAGAGTAACTAATGGTCACCCCCCCTAAAAAACATAATTGATGGGCACTGATAGACATTCTCAAACGGGGACTCAAACCTCTCTCTGTTGAAGATTACGTCTTCGATTTCTGTCTCTCACCAGGAAATAGCTATCATCAGGGATGGCTCCAGCCCCTTTCAGAGGAGTATGTGAACCATTTTGAAAGGAAGAACTGGACGATATGGCCGCGAAGGGTAGGTTGCGGAAGGGGATGCCCCCTTCCCCGCAAAACAAAAACAGTCAACCCCTTGCGATATTAACTTTTCAAAAGCACATTTTCATGCAACTTATGGGACAAGTTTAAATTTGTAAGTGATTCACTGTAACAAATGCTTTGTTTTGAGAGTCCCCATTTTTACGACTCCCTTTAAATTCAATGTAGTTTGGCGCACATACCGTGCAATTAATGCGGATAAAGTAAGAGCAAATGTATTCGACGATCAGGTAATCACAAAGGACTCATTTCTCAAAGATGCCTGGCCCTCCATTGAAAATCAGTTGTCTATTTGATAAACCCGCGCGTATCGCGGACAATGTTTGCAATATCAGTTGAGGATTTTTTCTACCTAAGTGTCTTGCATTGTCGCATTTATATTGTTTTCGGCGGAAGGAGCCGGATTCGCCATTGGCTACCCTAAACGCCAACTTGCGGAATGCGAAAATGATACCCTTTAATGGTATGTTGCTTGGTTTTGTGAACCCTTTTCGCGGTCCCCCGCGCTTTTTGGGGTGTTCGTGAAAACCTACCCAAACGTCCCTTTTCCCTGTTTTTCTGCCTCGCGGAGACACCTAGTTTAGGTGGAGTGGCCTAAACCCCCCCCCCCCCCCCCAGGCAAGATGTCGAAGACTAGTACAATATTTTTCTAGTGAGTGCAATAAATATCTTGTATCATACGAAGAAAAGCCATTCATTGATTAATATTTTTTTAATATCAGGCTGAACTCAAGCCAAACCCTTATTGTTTTTTGAATATAAACCCTTCAGAGTAATTACTTCCTCATACATATCCGGTGACCTTAAGTAATCTAAATGATTTCCTATAAAGTTGTTTTTGAAATGAGAAAATTTCCAGATTGGTTACCTATGTGACATCTTATTAATTATACTTTCGTGTCTTGTTCTCTCATTTGTAGGGGGCGTCGCCTGAACTATGATGCGGAAGAGAGGCGACTCGTATCCACATCCCGCATGACGCTACGCGAAAACGAGACATCCCTGAACCACAACGGCATTGCCCTTTCCGTCCAGAATCCTCGCACGGCGCAGAGAATGAGTATGGGTTCATCCCTCCGCACTATGGTAGCAGGTACGGATATGATGCCGATGAGCCTCTGGGTTGCGGTGATGAAGGCCTGACACACCGGGATAGCAAAGCCACAAGGTGCCAAGAAACAATAACAGTGCCATCTAGAGATGGCGAGATTGTTCGAGCGTATCATGTCTTGGTTTTGATGAGATCATTATCAATTTTGGATTTGTGCTGTAATAGCAAAGGGAAATTAACACCACTCTTAGAACTGCAGGCATGCTGACATTGGCTGAGGATTTAGGTTTTTTTATTATACCATTTAGATATATAAATTTATTTATTATATTAATTATTATTCCTATTTTAAGTCCCTTGTGAAGTAATTGGCCAGTCATTCAAACACTAAATGGCAGTCCAGCTCCACTTAATACAAAGGAAGTGCCTTTCAAAATAACAGCTTGCGTTAGACATCAGGAACAAAATTGGAACTGTATCAACATTTCTCCACACATCAAAATAATACAAATCCCATAAAATAGATTATGAATAGATTGTGACTTGCTTTGCGCATCAAAATGTTTATTATATATTCATGTAGGAGGGTTCTATTTCAAGTTGAAGTCCGTTTATTGACAGCAAAAATAAAAGCCTCCCCAAATGCAAAAACCTCATTTTTTGACAAAAAATAGGGCCACCTATATGCAAAAAACTGTGCCATGTGCCTTCAAGTCCACTTCAGTTCCAGAGTCCCCACCTGTCCATATAAGTAATATGTTCCTTGCAACAGTTTACTATTCAAATATCTTAAAATGTATGGAAATCCATCTCAAATCCTTCGTTTCTGACAGAAACCAACCCAAATTAGCTCTGAACCCATTTTTTTTATCCCAAATTCCATTTCCATGCCCCATGTTTGTAAGTTTGTAAATTTGGTCCGCGCATCAGAGTGGATCCAGGTTTAAAAAACGTCAAAATTACTGGGGGCCTGAAAGGCTAAACTTGTAAGTTTGTAAACTTTGCAAGGTTTTTGCCGATTAACCGGGAGGCCGCGCCCCCCATTCCGCTGCCTCCCCTAGATCCGCGCCTGCACCTACCAAATACATGTTCATGTAACCTCATATGTATCGACGTACGCGGTTGGTCATATGCATCACGTGACCATGTACACCACGTTTATGCAGGCTGCCACACGAAGCCGAAAGTTGGGTCAAATCATGCAATTTCAGTGAATTTTGATGATATGTGATGATTTAATTTTGTAAGTCATAGTTTAGCAAAAAGTACAGTATAGAATGGGGTTCACCCCTAATTTGAGTGCCCTCTTGTGATAAACATAACAATCTTGTGGGTTTTTTTTTTTGTGGCAACTTACCTATAATAAGAAAATGACACCATAAATTTTTTTTAGAATTCATAATAACGCCATAATTAAATTCTGGTTCTGGCTTGTGATAGGTATCCAGTTAACACAAATGAAATATTTTAGGGTTTTTTCAACATAGTATTCTTAAATTCGTACTCAGTAATGTCGTGTTCCTCACTCATAAATAATCTCATGAAAGAGCTCACACTGTTTACATTTGGCAAGTCTTTTGTTGATCTTCAAACTTTTTTTTGTATAAATTTAGGCATGGAAAACGCACAGATTGGCAACGGCCTCCTTTTCATTTCATGATTGAAGCAAACATTTACCATTTTTTTAAGTTGTGGAAGTTCATTCCGACTTGGCTGGGATTGGTGTAAATAAAGATTATTTATATTTTAAGGACATTTGTGTAGAGGTAAAACTTGTTTTACAGCAACTGCATCAATCAAAATCTTTCCTTAAATAATTGAAAACTGCCCCATTGGTCAAAATAGTTTGTATCATAATAAACATTAAAACAATTGCTCTAGTTTTCATAACAAAAAGCTTGTTGGCCGCCTTATTCCTTTTGGGGATACTTGGTAATTTGGAGGTTGACAAACCTGTACATTAAATTGCCTTTGGTCAAAATATTAGGAGCCCTATCCATTAAATCTCTGATGTTTTGATTTTTGTGTCGCCTGCCCCTAAGGCAGGAAACACATAAGGATCACTTTTGGCCACTTTTGTTCTGTTGTTGATGTCTGTTGTTGTGAAAAAGGTTACTTTGCTTGTAATATCCGCATACTTCGATGGATTTAAACCAAACTAACTTCAGTCATAGATGCAACATTGGATCCCGCATTTGCTGATGAGGTCAAAGGTCCCCATACCAGGTCGAAGGTCATGTGAGGGTCAAGTTGTAAGATAGGCGAAAATGTCAGATTGACCTAAATTGAAAAATTTGAAGTTCAATTGGAACCAAGCTCGAGTCATAGGTGCAAAATTGATCCCTCAGATGTATGAGGTCGAAGGTCACATACCAAGGTCAAAGGTCTGTGAGGTCAAATTTGTACGAGAGGCTGAAAATGTAAATTGACCTAATGGAAATTTGAAGTTCAATTGGAACCAAACTTGAATTCATAGGTACAACATTGTGTCCCTCATTTGTTAATGAGGGGTTCAAGGTCAACATGCCAAGGTCAAAGGTCAAATGAGACCTATAAATTGACAAAATGCGAAGGCAGGTGCCACATGCGGTCCGAGGACCAATGTATTTTTAATGTTCCTACACCCAGGTTGTTATTACATTTTATTTGGCTGGGGTATGCAGCTAAGTACCTCTTATATGCTCTAACAATCAGCACTGAACATTTTGGATCAATATAAAAATCAGCCCCCCCATGTTTTTAAAAAACTTGCTAAAATGAAACTTGAGCAAGGCAACAAAACACAGGATTACCATCCTTCATCTCACCCATGCCATTTAAAGTTGGGCTGAGGATGATATAGCTACCATTGTCAATGTGTGCCATTCATCACATATATGTTTTGTTGTTTTTGTATGTTTGTTACCCGATCGCATACCCTCAGACCATTGTTGCCAAGGTTCTAATCCCAGTGTCTAAACATTGTGGCACCGTGTCCCAAAGATTAACTATCGTTTACCTAAACAATCGTTTATCTTTGAAGTAGTGAGGTGATAGTAAGAATTCATTAAAATTTGAAAAAAGGTTGTTTTCTCAAGTAATATAGATATGTTAGTTTGTTGTCCACGAACGTTATAATTTTTTTTTGTATAATATGAAAATCTGATGCTTTTACCGTAGTTAAAAATTATCCCTATCGACCTCACTTATTTCAGAGATAAACGTTCGTTTAAACTAAAGTAATGTTTACCTTTTTTTGAATACGGGCCTGGTTATCAATTAGGTTGTAGACAGAGCTAACCTTTCAAAGTTACGGAAATTTCCACTCTCAGCACACTTGATGTAAAGTTAGGCTAAGCCTTTTAACGATAAACACAATTTTTCTTACGTTTTTCTTTTTTCTGGTATGTCATATGTTACTTATCTCAGTTTGTTGGTTGCCACATTTTGGGCTATGATTCGAACTGGGTCTCAGTTCAGTTGTGTAATTTTTGATGTGAAGATCCTTGGATCATTCACTGATCTAAAACTCATTTTTTGTCATGACTGTAAAAAGACATGTTTTCCTGTACGTACAATTGTTGTGAGGTTCGAACCATGAGTGATCATAGTGACTCTCTTTATCCATATGTTAACCCCAGGCCTCTGGTGCCAACATTTCTAACCCCTTTTCTTTTTGATAAATCCCAAATTTAGGCATCACCATTGGTTTAACACTAGTTTTCTGTTTTACAGGAAAACCAACAAATCGCTACATTCTGTGTACATTTGATGACAGCATTTCTAGAAATGGTTTATGATAAAAATTCAGAAATTTCCTGGAATAGCTAAAATTTTAATTCCGCTTCAGAATTTAGTATTTGTAAAACACAAAAACTTTGTTCTCACTCTAGTTTAACAGTAAACCAAAATCTTCTACGAAAATCTGAATTTTTCATATGTTGTCAAAAATATTCATATTCCAAAACATTGGAGCTCTAAAGAATCAACTCCACTTTAAGGTCCTCCAGGAAATGCAATAGAATTGATGTGGTTAAGTTGTGTCAAGTCTACAAGGAGGGACGAGAAGCATTCATATTTGGGGTTGGTGATGACATCATTAGTGGATCTATTGATTTTTTTCAGAGAGTAATAGAAAAATCCAGGTGAGTGGTGGTTATCTATTCATGGCACGGACTGAAAATCAATATTTTCACTAATGATGTCACTGGTAGTGTATTCTTTTTTGTGGCCCCTGGCCCTGTTTATTTGGAATGAATGCTCCATAAAGATTTGGACTAGGTTTATCATCTCATTTCATGGGACTTTAAGGGTTATTTTACCAATATTTCTGTATGAATAACGGATGAGGATGAGTGCTCTAATACTGGACCATGGTAAATCCATGAACCGACCCATGCAACGCACCCCAAATGGTTGGTGGTTGCACTCTGTATTGCTGTAAGTTCTTTTGATATTTTTGAGTTATTTTGAATGAGGCTGAACCGATTCTGAATTGAACCCTCTTCATTCTTGGTTTGAGGCTCATATGTATTTGCACATTAACTGAAATGATGCATTCTTTGTTAAAACAAGCATAGGACAATTTGGAAATTTTGCTACCAGAAACTTATGCATGTTAACATTTTTGACCAACTCTTTCTTGACTTTCATTATTTTTCCAATCTTATGGTTTTGATATAGTTTTGCAGAATAAATGTTTTTAACATAACTTAAAGGGACATTTTGTAATCCACAACTTTCTCCCCCAAACTTAGAAAGTTCAGATTTGATATCATCTGATCCATTATGTAATAGTAATCCACATGGTACCTATTCTAAAATAACTTGGTCCAATTTGGACACGAATGGCTAAAGATAGAGATTTGTGGAAGCATTCTAGGGAGGGTTCCTCCATCGTGAGTGATCAAAGCCCTGGATATGGATATGACCTAATCTTACATTCAGATTTGGTCGTATCTGTAAGAATTCGCTATTTTGTATTTTCTGTCCGCAAACAGACAAATTACAGCACAGGGGCCTCTGGTCACAAACTGCAAGATCAAAATCAACTAAAAATTTTGGGAATAAGCTTTTATCAAGGATTCAATGAAACAATGAATACACCGAAGGTGGTTTGGAATCACAAAATGATTACTAATTTCTTTCTCCTTTTCTTCAATTGGGCACACTAACACTTAGGTCATATGAAAGTATCAGTGCTCTTAAAATTAAAAATGATTTTGTGGATTTCAAAATGCCCTTTAATAAAAATGAAATAACAACAAAGACAAACCATTTTTAAATGTACATTACACATTGACTCTTACAATGTTTTAATATCTGGGTTTATTTAATTTTGGCAAATTTGAACATTACAAACCATATACATTTTAATACTGAATATTTTTTAACACTGATTATACAAATATTAAACAAGCTATTTTAGTAAGAGTTATAAAACAATCTTGAAGGGATAAACAACCATCTTATTTCACTTTAAACACTTTAATATAACAATTAGAAATGAATCAGTAGTGTTCATGTAAACAAATAACCAATTATTAAGATTCCTCCCACTTCTAAAGTGGCAAAACACAAAAACCAGCTGTGTGGAATGTCAGATCTCCTTGTTTTAGATATATTGGCTAGTATTCCCAAAGGGAGTCTAACTTTAGACCTGGGTTTAAACCAAGGTTAGTCCTACATGAATGGACCTTTTCGTCTTTCAACATACTCAAAAGGTTAGTAAAACATGGTGAGAACATAGTCTCCTTCCCAGTACTCGGTGGGTGTCCCAACGGGCCTATACTACCTACTGCAATACTTATACCACAAGTCGTAGAGTTCGATACAGCTTGTCGCTGATTGGTTGAAAAAACATTGAACCGACCAGTTAGAGCATATTTCAAATCCTAGTTGTGTTGATGAGATTAGTTATCTGGTCTTTGTACTGAAAACATTGCAAGAAATTCTTTAAAAGGTTGTTTATGCATTTTAGTTAAAAAAAAAATTTTAGTAATATTTAAATTTACTTTAAGGCCCAGCCTTGATCCTTGATGAATGACCAGCACATTGTTAATGATCAGCAAACAATTGGATACATCCTATGCTTGTGGGATACTAAAAATACGACTTGAAACAAAATTACAGTAGACCTTGTTGTGAGTGAGCAATCGCAGTATACCTCCGCAGGACACCAAAACTAAGTTTACTGGCATGAGACTATGGAACATTGTCATGGATGGGTCAGAATGACCAATATGTGTGACTGATATCTCACCTAGTGTGTTACAATTTCAGCACACATTTGAGGAAAAAAAAGGTCCAAGACTAACCCTGGTTTAAACCCAGGTCTATAAAGTTAGACATCTCTTTGAGAATAGTAGCATTAAGTGCAAGAACTTGTGAATAACAAGATTGCCAATTATCACATTCTCTCCAACAGATCTACAGTAGCTGAGGTGAACAGTTATGAAAACCCATGGCCAGTCCACCGGATGAATTTAGGCCACCCCCGGACTACTTTATAACGAGAAGCGAACCGGTGTCCCAGCAAGAGTACAAATATATGGATCAGTTTTCAGACTTTTTAAACTTGTGGAAAAAATAATTGAACTTTTATAAGATGAGAGACAGACTGACCTGGAGGTCTAAATATCAAGTGACTTGACAAAGAATTAATCAGCAGGTCTGATAATATAAACTCTACATATGCAAGTATCTGATGAGACAGTGGGAACCAATTATCTTTGAGAGGATGGTCAGAAAGTGCATTTGCACTCTGAAGAGGTTTTTGAACTTAGCTGTATTTCAGAATTCCTCTCACCAGGGTAGGACAAGGGTCAAATGAACTTAAACTTTCTCACTATGAACTTTTTTTGACTAAATGTCCACTGCTGCCTTGCATTGCTGCAATGCAGTGTACCAAAATTGTTACTGTCAATTCACTTGCTGCCATGCAGTGCAGTCTCAACAAAGTTAAAATTAATTTGAAAGTGCTAGGGAAATTTTTTTGAGAATACAAAAAAATCTCCTCCTGTCACTTTATCCAGTGATACATCAAGATGCAGTGGGATTGTACACCGGCATATCCAGACCTGGCTTTTGGAGGGGTCCCCCCAGGGTGAAAGGACCTCTAATAGCCAAAAATATGCTGATTTTGCCATGTTTGCCATGAATCCCGGTGGGCGTGTGCCACTGGGGTGCAGTAATACAATTTCCTGCAATCCTTCGAAAGTTTACTGTAACTTGTGAAGTGCAAACCTGTGACTACCTGGGTTGACCTCATACATGATTAGGGGTGCGTGGAATTGACAGAACATTGCCGTAAATTTGTGGATAATGCAGTGCATGGAAGTATAATGGACCTTCCAGCTCAAAAGACTGAGTGGCTCTCACTATGATTTTAACAAACAATTGAAGCATCCTCTCACTAATGAACTTTCTGACTATATCTCAAAAACAAATGTCATTACACTATACTTTGTTCATCACCAAATAGGCAAGACTCTTCATACTGCGAATTGATATAGGATAGTCCGCCGCAACTGCAGCAACACAGCGGAAATAATTTTTTGCTTATTAGGTGATGAACAAAATAATAAACTTAAGGTGTTTGCATTATGATTTGGTTTCTAAGAAGTATACGTGCAAGCCGACTTTAATAAACTTGGAGATGAGCAAGCGTGCATTCGTTTGCGAATTTTAGCGTCGCAAAGATTCATGAGCGATTTTCCCCTCTGCGTTTCCGCGACTTTGTTAATCGCTCATAAATTGCGTAGAACTTCTATGTTGCTATGACCTTTCTAAGAACGCGCCTGATTAAATTCGCGTCTTACCTTCATGCACCCATTTTTTTGTTTTGCTGCGTGACATATAGGCGTAAAATAGCGCGAGACAAGACGAAATTTTCCCTCTAAAATGCCCTTTTCGACCATTTTCAGGATAACTAATACGGTGACACCATTTTTTTTATTTCATATTTTCAAGTATGCAACTTATACCTAAACACATGTGAAAATCAGAAAAACTATCGGCCCCTTGTTATCTTTTTCGGGCACTTTAGTATCGGTTCATCACATTTTCCCATAGAGTTGCGTGGTAAATGATGTAAAATTTTGAGCAAAAATGTACTTTTTGAAAGTCTTTTTTCTCAAAACAAATATGGTATGCCATATTTTTTATTTGTTATCAGCACAAATGAATGTACTATTATCAAATTTTAAACAATTCTTAGGCCCATTTAAATCATGATGCCAACACCTAAGACTAAAGAGTAAGTAGCTGTCACACTGAACTTTGAACAAGATGCAAAGATTGATAAATATTTGGGCTCAAAAGGGACATTCTTCGAGAAGTCACATGTGACCAAAATTTATTTGCCCTCATCGTAACAACCACTCTAGCGAAAGTGGCAACAATATTTGTGATTAGATTTGGACAAAACCTAACAAAATAAATAATGTGTCCACTTTCGCTAGATTAGTTGTTGGCAGGATGGCAAAAAAAGTTCATTTCAGCAAGCAAAAAATTAGCATTATGTTATTTTACGTAGATGAAACGTAATCTAGGCTCTAGGCTGATTCTAAAATCTCGTTTACTCTAAGTGGAGCTTTGTAAAAGGCAGAATAATGATGAAACATGTTTTTATATTGTAAAACATTTTATTGATATATGTACTTAAAAACATTCCCTGGAAATTGTAAATATTCTATAAAGCTAGCATGAATTTGTATGTTTTATTATGATGTACAGGTCACTAAAATTAAATTTTTTTCACTTGTAAAAAATTGTTTTTTTGCAAGTCTTTTAAGAAGTAAATGTTAATTTAGGAAATTAATAAGGGCAAGAAAAAAAACAAGCTTGTCTCAGAAGATCAAACACAATTTAGTTAAAATTGGCCTTTTTAGCACATTATTTTTTAGGGTTTTACTCACTTGATTTTTTTTTAAATTAAAAAAATGAAAAAAAGTCGGTAATAACATAACAAAACCCCGCATTTCGCATTAGCATCCCCCAAAACGCACATTCGCATTTGCTTTTTTTCACATTTCTTATTGAGGACAAACTTTGGTGGGTATTCTTTGCCCTAACATTTAGTATAGTTTTAAAAGGGGGGCGCTTTTTTTTTTGCAGGAACAATGGACAAGCATACATGTCATGACCCTAAAAAATATAAGCAGGAAAAGGTCAACCTTGCCTAATTTTCAATGTCATGGCTCATGATGGAACCCTGTTGTGTGATTGGAAAGTGCTTTTTGCATGTATTAGAAAGTGATGTTTTTTAGACGACTTGACTACCTGGGCACTACCCAGGCCCGTACGAAGGGGGGGCAGTCATTACCCCCCCCCCCCCCAAAAAAAAAAAAACCACAAACGGGGAAAAAAGGCCACCTTTGCGGCATTTTGATAAAAAAATCCAAAATTTAGAAAAAAAAATTGACAAGTGGCACTTTTTGGTGAATTAACATATTAAAAAGGACCGTTTATGCGTTTTTTTTTAGTGGGGGTTAGTCCACTTGAACCCAAAAAGTCCTTTTTTCGAAAAAAAAAGGGTCCACCTATGATACAGTCTGTTTGATTGGCTAATCACAGGACACAAAGTGAGATAGCCCTTCCAAAAACAATCAAAGTAGTGCTTTATAGTGCTTTAATATATCTGTGTTGATAAACTACCACCTTTATTTGTTGTGGGCGCAAGCTCTATAGCTCTGGCGGACCACTTAGCAATCCGTTGTGCGGGTGTATGTATGTGTTGTATGGTGTTTGTGTGGATGTGTGTGTCAAAAATTGTTAGTTTTTTTAAATTGACCTCAATTGAAAAGTTTAAACTGCAATTGGAACCAAAACTTCTGTCATAGGGGCACAATGCGATCCCTCAATTATGTTGATGAAGGTCAAAAGTCATGTTGAAAGGTCCAAAAGTCATGTGAGGTAAGTTGAAAATGGGCTAAAAACGTAAAAAATGTAAATTGATTAAATTGAAAACTGAAAGTTCAATGGAAACCAAACTTGTCATAGGGGCTGCACCATGCGACCCCTCATATTTTGATGAGATAAAAGGTCACGTGCCAGGGTCAAAGGTCATGGGGGGCCCACAGCTTATATTCTTTGAATATAGCGATGCGCGAAAGCGAGAACCGCCGAAATTTCTAATTATGATTGTTTTACTTGATATTACCTTCCAAGGCACCAATCAACTAGTGCTTAGATGTATATAGATAGGCAAAGTGCCAGAGGGTTAAAACTATTAGCACCAACTGAAGAAAAGTACCAGTAAGCAAAGTTGAAAAAATGTAGTGCTGAGGTACCTTTAAATATTATCCTAACAGCCGCCTTGCATATTCTTGTCTAATTTTAATGTTTAGATGTAGGTTATTTCTTTTAACAACTACATTTTTAAAACAGCAATTACATTTCAAAAATACCAATTTTTACTGACTACTTAAAGCAAAGTTCCATTTGTTAAGACACACCTAGATTTTTCTTGAACATGTATTAGATTTTGAGAAGCTTGATTTGTCTTAAGCAACTAAGGGGGTTTAGGGGGGGTGGGTGTTAATATAAAAGGCTGACTCAGAGATTCATGTGGATGCACCTCCAATTTTTTAACAAATAAGGTTTTGGAAATATTAAAAATGCTTGTCCCCATACAAATCACGTGTGTGAAATAGCTTAGCCTCAAATCGATCTCCTTAATGGGGAAAATCACAACTTGTAATAAAATCCGGATCCAGAATTTTGTTATGTACAAAGGGATCCTATGCACGATATGGCACTGTTATAAATTGTGTCCTTATACAATAAAGTTTACTGCATCCAAACAAAAAAATCTGATTCATCTCAACTTTGGAAAGAGCATTTATTTTTTTTAATTTGTATTGATATTCAGGAAATATCAGAGTCGGCCTTTGAGTATGTTATATGATGTTTAAATTGTGCACCCCAATTTCCATTATCGTGGCTCTACAATGCAATAAACTTTGATGGCATTCCTCTTGTTTGTAGCGAAATTGGCCTTTTTGTTAAAAACGCCTGAAAATTATGGCACATGCTATACCTGTTTTGTTAAAATGTCAAAAGCAACTCATTTTAAAACAAAAACACATTTTCTGCATTTTTTAAGGTTTTCAAGTATTTAAATTGTTTTTGTTTTTTAATGGTCAAGAAACAAGAGGAAAGGAAACATTTGGCTACAAAGCTGACTAAAAAGTAGTCTAAAACGCAATGCGAAATCCCATGTGGGCATATTTTTGTCACCAGCCGAACGATTCGGAACGGGGATATAAAATGAGCAGCGTCCGTGCGTCCGTTTGTTAGTTGTCCGTAGTCCGTCTGTGATAAAAAATGTGTAAACCCAGTTGTACATGATTATCTGGAGTTCGCTAAGGTCGGACAATGATGCAACTTGGTGGAAAGAAAGCGGCTGTTAATAAGTTCTTAACCTGATTAGATTGTGGGCCATGTCTAAAATATGCTAATTATAAGTATTCTAATTTGATAAATTTCTGAAAAATTCTCCTGCAAGGCCTTGTACAAGTTTTCTGGATTCCGAAAGGCGTATACTGATGTAAACGTGGTTAGAAGGAAGCGGGGCTGAGAGTTCTCAAACTATTAGATTTGGGATATTTTTCGGGCAAATTGGAGTAGCAAATGAGCTAATTACGATGCAAAATCATGCTCATGCCTAATTTTTCAAATGGTACATCAAGATTACTCCAAAATTACTGCGATGCATGAAAGAATATCATGGTACACATCTTTTTTGCAATATGAAAGTATGTGCTATATATGCGGGCGTAGGTATGCAAATGAGCTAATTAAATATGCATAATCTTTGTAAACTCTGAAACGGTACGTCGGGATATGCAAAATTCCTTCGCGACATGAGACTACTATGACCATAGGGATTGGAATATATGAAAGTATGTGATATATATGCGGCGCTATGTATGCAAATGAGCGATTAAATATGCTAATTGCTGTAGCTCTGAAATGGTACGGCGGACATGCAAAATTCCTCCGCACATTTGAGCCTACTATGCCATTAAGGGAGGGGGGGTGGGGTGTGTGCGGGGTGTGGGGAGGGGGTGGGGTGTTGCGGCGCGTTGGGGAGGGGGTGGGTGTGTTGCAGGGTGTTGGGAAGGGGGTTGGGTGTTGAGGGATGTTGGGGAGGGGGATGTGGTGTTGCCAGGTTGTTGGGGGATGTTGGGTTGCAGGGGTATGGGGGGTTGTGTTCAGGGTGTTGGGGAGAGGGTGGCGGGTGCATGTTGTTGGGAGGGGATGGCATTGCTATGGGAGGGGGTGTTGCGAGGTGCTGGGGAGGGGGGGGTATGGGTTGTGGGGTTGTGGGGGAGGGGTAGGTATGGGTTGTGGGGTGTTGGGGAGGGGGTAGGGTGTCTGTTTCGGGGTGTTGGGGAGGGGGGGTAGGGTGTTGCGGGGTGTTGGGGCGGGGGTAGGGTGCTGTTGCGGGGGGTGTTGGGGAGGAGTGGCGTTGTTGGGGAAGGGGAAGCGTGTTACGGGGTATTGGGTGGGGTGGGGGTTGTGCGGGGGTTGTGGGGGGGGTTGGGGTGTTTGCTGAGTTTCGGGTTGGAGTGTGGCGGGGGTGTTGGGGTGTAAGAAGGGGGTGGGAGGTTGCAGGGTGGGGTGGTTGCAGAGGGTGGGGGAGGATGGGTGGGGTGTGGGGATGGGGTGGGGGGTGTTGCGGGCGGTTGGGGTGTGTGGGATCTGTTGGGGAGGGGGTGGGTCTTGCGGGGGGTGTTAGGGAGGGGGTGGGGTTTTGCGAAGGTGTTGGGTAGGGGGTTGGGGTGTTGTCGTAGCATTTATCTCACTTTAGTGATCGCGATATTCGGCGGGGACCATATTTTACGCATTGCGTAAATACAAGTTCCGCCTTTTTTTTTACTAAGAAGAAAAAAGTGCTTAATTGAAAGTTTTGAGCACATGAAGCTGAGACAAGCTCTTTTCTTTTTTGGCCGTATTAATATTTGACCATCAATAATACCATGAAAATATTTAAGATTGGAAATTTCAGAATCATTCCAACACACTTGATTCAAGTGTGCATATGTATGTGTATTCTGTCCGATGAAATTGGATCCTGTATACGTGGAAATTTTCGTGAGGTTTTATTTTTGCGAATTTCGCGAGTGAACAAAAAACGCCGTCAATAAAAAACTCGCGCGAAAAAACTTGTTCCAATAGATTTGTATTGCTTTGATGTCAATACCGTGAAATTAAATTCTCGCGCATTTGCAAAAACTGTTAAAATGCCGAAAATATCGGGTACGCGAAAATTTCCACTTATACAGGATTCCTTGAAAGAAGGGTTCACACTCCATACTGTCTTCTACCAATGCTTCATAGCATGATCTTTAATCAGTGCAGTTTGAAGTGTTATGCAGTAAAATTCAAGAGGTACATGTTCCTCTCAAACAAACCACATATTGAAGGTTGTATTGTATAAGTTTTAATGTATGCATAACATCGATTCTAGTCATGATGCTAGTCAAAGGGGGCGGAATTCTCGTATGTGCAGTACATTCCATTATGCCAAATAAACCAAAAACTCTAGGCTATTTATAGCACTCGATTAAGCCACGGTTGACTGACCTAAGTTTAAAGGTGCAACGTGTTGACCAGTATCCACACAAGGCAAAATGCAGTAAATCTTTGTGTGGACATTGGAATGCAGTAAAACATACTTGACCGCGCTTGCAACTGGACCTTCTGAAGTCAAAACCACCGTGGTGCATATAATTATGGCAGCATCAATACTACCATGCATTTCCAATTCAAACTTGCTGGTTCCACTGTCGAAAAAAGAAAAATAGCCATGGCAAATTTGCAATGTCAACGTAGAAACGTAAAATGTCTTTTTGTTTTTTTTCACAGAACAGCAAAGAGTTCTGTCTGTATTTTTTACCATAGGCATAAGTACATATAAAAATACTTAATACAAATTAAAATACACAAGTACGTGGCCCCTAAAAGCCCTTAACATTTCAAATACAAATTGGGTCCTGAAAGTGAGAACCATTATTAGTGATGGGTACTAGAATGAGACCTTATACCAGAGACCCTAACATGCAAAAATACCCAAACATTCTAATTTTGGATGTGGCACAACGGAACACACTTTTTTTTTTTTACTACTTCCAAATATATCAAAAAATACATCGGTCCTCGGGCCACTTGTATTGCCTGCCATTGCGGTTTACGAATAATAGGCCTCCCATGACCATGACCCAGAATGCGAACTTGGACTCATAACTGAGGGGATTGCATTATTTTCAGAAACTAAGTTTGACTCCAATTGAACTTTCAATTAAAGTCAATTTACATTTGCAGCCTATCTACAACTTAACCTCGCATGACCTTTGAACCGTCCATTACCTTTGACCTCAAAAAAAAAGAAGATGGATCATGATGTGGCACCTAAAATACGAGCTTGGTTCCGACCGAACTTCAACCTTCCAATTGAAAGGTCAATTCTACCTTGTACACCTAACACCTATCACTGACCTTGACCTAGCATGCTACCTTTGGCCTCAACAAATGAGGGGTCCCATGCTGCACCAGACTTAAGTTTGTTTCAAATAACCTCAACTTCATTCAACTGATTAATTCTAGCATTTCAGCCTATTTCACAACCCGACCTCTCATGACCTTTGCCTTGGCATGTACCCTTGCCTCTCAATCAAATGACGTTCCATGTTGCTCCTTGATGCAGTTTGGTCTAAATCCATCAAAACATACAGACGTTACAACAGGCAAATATTTACCTTCCTTCACGACAGCCAGACATCAACTAGCAACATCAGTGGACAAAATTGTCCCACGCGTCTTCCTGCCTTAAGGCAGGGTGACACAAAAACAATCAACAATATATGCTTATGGGGTCAAAAAAAAATAACTAAATAAAAGTGCCTTTTCGGGATCCCACACTTTCATTCTTATTTAAGGGTTCACAAGATAACTAAAAAAAAATCAAATCCAGAATTTCATCAGTTAAAATTCTATGATACCCTTCGATATCATAATCGAATTTCATGTACAAGCTACCCAGAGGCCACTTACACACTTGGTGACTTCATTATGATTATTAACTTACAGGCCAGTAAATACAGAAATGCAAAATTCATCTAGAGAAAACCAAATATCACTATGTCCTGGCACAAGCCATACCATACTTGACGCAACATTCAATGATATGAAAAACAACCCATTTGAGCAAGTCAGGGGACAAGGCTTGTGTATCCACAAAAAGCACCTTTAAATTATACTTACTATTCGTCATCTGTTTTCACCAGTCATCTTATTTTATTCATTGCAATATATTGCTTCATATCTTATAGATCTCAAAATCCATGATAAAAGCATTGATAGTTTGGTCATTTTAACTTTCATTTCGCTTCTATAAATAAAAATGGGGGCATCCAGTATAAAGGCAGTTGTGTGCTATAATTATGGCGCATCAATACTCTCCCTTGCATTTTCCAATTCCAAACTTGCATGGTTCCACTGTCAAAAATGGCCATGCATATTTTGCATGACAACGTAGTAAACGTAAATGTCACCCATGCAATAGAGAGACAGTGTGTTCAGAATTGACCAAAGTGACACCACACAAATAGTCCGTGTAGTCTTTGTCAAAGACGCCTCGCATTTTTAGCCACCAACCGCGACGCGCGAAGGCGCGGTCGACGCCGAAGTGTCCGAACGCCGAAGGCCTTGAGCCGAAGCGGAGCGAGGCCGTCTTTGCGCAAATTGTTATTCCCAGTGCAAGCATAATTTGTCAATCAAAGTAGTCTCATCGTAAGCCCGCCGCAATTTCAAATGCGATGACAACGTTTTCAGACACTTGCCAATATCGATGACGTCGCCCGTCTAAATTACCATATCGATTTTTGCACGCCCTAATTAGCATACGATTCAAAGCAAATAATCACAGTTCTTGACAGATGCGAGTGCGAGTGAGTCCCTACGGTATGTGAGATGCCAGGGCAAGAGGGCTAGTTTTCACCATCTCGCAGAAAGAAAAGTCCCCATAAAGGCCTAGTAAAAGTTATTCCCACCCAAAAAAAAAAAACCTGCACAAACACACTGAATAGAGACTAGAACTAGGATACGTCAGTCTTTTATCAAATATTTGTACTGCCGTGACCAGTCCAATTGCTCGCCACTCGCAGACATGACAAGTGATTTTGAACAGTAAATTGAAATGATGAATCCTGACCCGCTTATCAACATGCACACAATGTGACGTGTTGCGAACATCCCAAATGCCAAGCCAGAAATGAAGTCCAGTCACAATTCACAAAAAAAAAAAAAAAAAAAACGGAGAAATTAGGGGACAACACAAACGCACCACTAGTCTAGACATGAGCTTACCTCGGGAACTTACTATGTCTTGACAGGCACCTATACTGCACAATTTAAGGCGAACTTTCGGGCCGAACCATGGCTGAACGATGCCAGAAACTACGTTAAAATACAATCCGTTTTCACTACATGACTGTAAAATTTCAACATTATAGTAAGTCGAATCACAGATCAGTACACGTAGCCATAGCTTCAAATACCTCATCTAGTCTTATTCAGCACAGTACCGTACGTGTCGCGAGCTCGATAATCCTACACCAGGTAACAGCCGGATCCTACAGGCTACACAGTGACACTGACAAAAATGATGCATGTAAGTCACCATAATTTTCACCATGCCGTGTTTTCACAGCACAAAAGTGTTCGCCATTTTACATTCCCGGCTAGCTGTACGCCTGCATCAGGGATCCTAGCTGTATTCGCCCTTTATTCGCTTTGTTTTGAATCGGTTACCAAAACCCACTATTGATGGTTATTGATCATTTTCTGCAATAACTTGTATTCTAAGGAACTATTTTAAAAGCGACGATGTGACAGCATCATTGACCAATCAACGATCGCTATATTTTCGGAAGAAATATCCCGAAAAACAATGAGTAACAAAAAAAGGAAATATTTGCGAAAAGGCTTTGATTACGACGAACTTGAGCGGTCCAGAGAGGGGCGGACTCACACAAATTGATAAATAATCAAAGCCTGATAAAGGGCTAATAGTCGTGTCCACATTGTTTCTGTCGTATATCTACGATTATTTAGGAATACTTTTTCCAACCCCCATTTTTTTTAATTTTACTAATACTTGTTTACTAACACAAAAACAACACATTCACGCAACCAAAAGTCTGATTTGAATTTATGTTGTGCACTTTAGAGCCGGACTCCAATTTTCCCTATCATTGCGCATATCATTTTGACCACCTGAGTTCTAAGAAGTCTCTTGAAATGTCATGAACACAGCTATTTTCAGGAAAATCTCCCCACTGTATCACAAATATAACATCACCACGTAATGAGCAGCGCTCTTCATTTTGTATTTTTTGCGAAGAAGTTTTTTCATGCTCCTCTGAGTGATAAATGGCATCCTTAGACAACCAAATACTACATAATTATATTTATACCATTTGTTATACAGAGTAGGTATATGGTAATTGGCCAACTTACAGTTCAGCGAAGTTGAGCTTTTATCCAATTCAGAATCCTACTGCAATTTGTTTAAGGATAGTGTCAACCCTGGTGGCTTTTGTTTTTACACAAATTTCTGATTTTTTGCAACCATTTTAAACATCCAACCTGTGTTCTAGATCGTTACCAACAAAAGTTACCCAATGCAGACAATCCTTATCGTATTGTTTGCCGATTTAAAAAACAGCATTTGACCATTTCAAGTCACAAAACCACATGTTCTTAAGGGCGGGAATTTAAGCCATTACACGCCGTTATGTCGCAAGGCGCAGAATCGCGTCGCGTGGTGAATGTTTGCTGCGTAATGAAGCGTGCTCGTATTTTAATTACTCTTTGCGCGAACGAATCTTGGAAAAACGAAAAATACTATTATGAAAATGGAAACAAAGCCCTAATATAACAAATAAATGTTCAATTTCTTTTTGATTTCTGGAGTTGAAACAAGAGGTTATTGCAATAGTGCATAAAGTGTATTTATCACTTGCACAACATACCTCATTTTTGAAAGTTAACATGTAAAGTTATTTGAAAGAACAACTTGAAATGGCGGGAAAATCACTTTTTTACTAAAACACGGATTTTCTCACTTTTAAATTTTCACAAAATTGGCAAATTTTTCCAGATCAGATCACTCCAAAATACCTCAAGTAAAAGGTAAAGGTTTAACTTTCCTATGATTGCAATCGGTCTTCTCTATGGACGTTTTTCTCAATTTATGGTTCGATTTCTAACTAAAGATTTCTCCCATATATACGCAAATTGTGGAAAGAACGGTAAGAATCACACTTTTTTTGACGTTTTCCTTATATTTTTGAAAAGTAGCTCTATTTTTTAAAAATGAAAAAAAAAACGTCCTCTAGACGAATTTTCTTGTTTCTAAAGAAAGACATCGAATCATGAAATCAAATTGTTTTTGTATGCTGTCTGAAAATTTTGGGGCCAAAATCATGTTTTTTTAGTATTTGTCTCAAAATACGGAAGTTTTACATTAATCTCATGCCACCATCAGGTTCTTTCGTCTAATTTCCTTGTTCAGCAATGTTATCTTTTACCGACAATAAATCAAATATTTGCAAGTTCCAAACAAAATAGATACTCGGAAGCTCATGTGACACTGCCCTTAAGTCGCACAGATCCTATTGGGTGGTGTCCTGGTCCTATCATTTGCCAAACTTTCAGGCCGACTTTACGACGGTACCTTTGCTTAGCGTATGATCCATGAATAAAGGGTTTACTGCCGTTCCGCATGCCATGATCCCTTTACCGTTGTGTACATACAATTTGTAATTGTCATGTACTTTACTCTGATATTTCAATGAATTAAATCTATATTCATACAAAAAAGATGGTTGCCTACCTTATTGACTTTATTACGTACCCGAATAAACCTATTATTCATTATTAAAGTGCAACTAGAGCTTCACATAACAGAAGAAAAAGGACAGATTCTTGGCAAAAATCACATTAGGGGGAGTGGGGAATTCCTAATTCATGCAAAATCAGCCATTTTGGGGCCAAACTTTTCAAAAATCTCAGAATTTTTTAAACTTTCTCCCCCAAATCACCCCCCCAAAAAATAATTCTGGCATCCACTGCTTAAAGGGATAAGCAGCGATTGCTATCCGAGACAATTAAAAAAAACACATCGAACTTCATATTTGTGTATTTTTGTTACTGGCATGATGTACTAAGAGACCAGGGCAGTCATTTTTATCTGATTCTGTAATTTCTATATGTGGCAAATAAAAATACAACGAGATCAAAAAAGCCTTTCCCTGGTGAATATCACAGATTTATCGCAGCATATTGTTACACATGACCCTGTAACAGTTTGACCTCAACAAAACAATCTTGATCTTTGCTTATTCTTCTGTACTGGTTAACCACAATCGCTATTTAGTGTAGACTGAGACTCCATCGTTTTAATGTCTATTGTTGGAGACGTTGACAATATCCTCAAGACTTATTTTTCACATTGGTGTTTTTTAAGTAGTTATATGGGGTTGTACATACTTCTCTTGATTTATAAGCTAAGAAAAATGCATTTCCACATTTTTTTATTTTCTCACATTATCGCGCTTATCCCTTTAAGGCCATCCACATTGAAAATGCCCATTTTGGTCTCTAATTGCTAGTGTCTGGTCATAGCAACACCTTATACTATTCTTTGTGAAAAACAGACACTTAAAGGCTGACTCACAGATTTCAAAATCTGATTTTTGTGTAATATAATCTAAAATGCACATTCCGAAATTTGAGCTGACAGATTTTTCGTTTTGCTGCAGTAAGCATTATGTGTAGTATCACTTTCCATATGATACTGTGTATAACCAAAGTTCCGGATCCTGACCTTTTATCAAAGTGTGATTTTCTATATCAAAGGAATTCATTTAACTTATCAATTTCACACAAAGTATTAGATATGGACAAGCATTTGTAACATGCACAACAGGATTTTTTTTAATTGAGGGCGCCCCCCTCAGAAATCGAGTCGGCCTTTAAGCAGTTGAAATTGGTCTTGAAGACGCCATTTACAAACAACCGTTCTGTACCTAAAAATGTTGGATCCTACTATTAGTAAACAAGCTTAAACCATCATTTCTTGACAAATACGGTGTGTACACTTGGCCACTAACGGTCTTTACTACAACACTTCCAATAAAACAGTGCAAAAAAGGACTTTTTACTGAAAAAATAGGGGTGCGATTTGGTTTACATGTTTGAAGAAACGCTGGCTAGTGGTTAACTCCTGTTTATGCTTAAAAGATTTATGAAAGAATTTTTCACATTTCAATATCATATTATTATCTTCACATGTAAAAATATAATAAATTGTTGTATGGTAGAATTGATCCAAATAGTTGAGGAAGGAAATACAAGTGAAACTGGGTATAATTTTGTGTTGTAATACATATTTATGTGGCATTTAATTTTTAACCTACCCCTGAGTTTGGGGAAATTGCTTTTTGGAAAATTTTCCCATTCAAATTGGCCTGCATGACTGCACGTTTCAGCACTTTATTTCTTAACGGGGTTTTGACGTGTGATTCTGTGTAGTGCAAGCTGCTTTGCACCTTCAGCATTCTGTTTAGAGTCCAGTCACTCGACAAATAGAATTTGTGTTTTTGAGGGAGAAGGAATCAATCGTCAGATAATGGACAAACCGGCATTACACAGTCGCGGAACGCGACTGTGGTTTTCTCTGTCAGGTTTCTTTCACAGTTCGAGTCCTCGACTGTGTTTTTTCTCGGTCCAGTTTTTTTCTTTCTTCTTTTCTGTCATCATGCTAATTCTCAGACATGCAACATGATATATGGAACAAAAACTGTGACAAGGACAAGTACATACACACAAACTTTGACATGACCATATTGGTGTCAAAGGTCCACGATAGGGTCACAGGGTTAACAACGTTAACCATGAATAAAATCTAGATTAGCGCAAATCTCAAACTAATACTGTCATCTTGTAGAACTTGATCAACCCTAAAAAACGTCACTTACGCCTTTGTCATATGACGCATAATTTAAGGGTCACAGATACCAACTACATCACATTATGTTACATTTTAAATCACTACGCCTTCTACAGATTACATAGTATGATCAGGTGACGGATATGTGTGGTGTAGTTTGACATTCCTACAAAAGTTATTTAGAGGAAATTTTGATCAAAGGTCGTCGGGGGTCAGTAAGGTCAAACATCTTTACGTTTGAAAAATTTAAAACAAGGATCAAATAGAAAATCTGTTTAGCCATCCTGTAGGACTTTATGAGCGGTCACGAAAGTCAATCATGACCCCCTCACATGACCCATGGCTTTAAGGGGTCAAGGTTAAAATACTCAATTACTTATCACTTCAAACCACTACTCTTCCTAACAAATTCCATGGTATTATCACATTACTCATGTATGGTGGTGTAGTTTGACATCCCCTACAAAAGTTACTTATTATTTTGATCAAAGGTCATCTGGGTTCACTAAGGTCAAACTCTTTACTGTGTATAAAATAACTGCGTAGCTGGAAATTTTGACTGAAGTGGTCCTTAATACATCTAAAACATTTGAAAATATTTTAAGAGGTCAAGGTCATCAAAAGGTCAAAGGTCAATTTTTCAAATGCTCCTGACAGATGAATTTACCAAATGACCCCTTATTGCCATTCTAAACATGCTGAAAATATTGTCGAGATTAAAGTCACTTCGGGCCAACGGACCCTACCTCGACTGTGTTCAGATCTGTCTCCAAATCTATTTCTCTTACACAGTCAGACTGACTGTGTTTTGTTTTCTGTAAAAAAACGGTTTTTTTCTTTCTTCTACACAGTCGAGACTCGCCTGTGTCTTGTTCTTACCGGTTCTTTCTTCTTTCTTTTCTTCTTCTTCTTTTTCTTTCAACATGCTAATATCTCCGACATGGAACATCCCATACTGACCAACCTTGGTCCCAATGTCAAGTACATACACTTAACTTTTGACATGACCCTATTGGTGTCAAGGTCACGATGGTCACAGGGGTCAACAACGTTAACCATGCAAAAAAACTAGAATTAGCTCAAATCTCAAAACTAAATGCTGTCATCTGTTGACTTGATCAACACGACAAAAAAGTTAACTATGACTTGTCATATGACACCTGATTTAGAGGTCAGAGGTCAAATCATCAATTACGTTACACTGCAAATCATTACTCCTTTTACAAATTAAAACATTAAAAAAAAAACACGTGACTCATGTATGTGGTGCATCTTGACATCCCCCACAAAAGTTTTACTTTAATGAATTTTGCAAATGTAAGTCTGCGTCACTAAGGTCAATGACCTTACTGGTGTAAAATTTTAAAACACAAACATTCAAATGAAAATCTTTTTATCCCATCCTTAGTCTTGATGAAGAGGTCAATCAAATTCATTATGACCCCATCACCGACCTTTGTTTTAGGGTCAAAGGTCAAAAACATCAAATACTTTTACACTCAATCACTACTCCCTTGTACAGATGACTCGTATGATCACGTGGCACTCATGTATTGTGATCGCTGTACCATCCTTCCCCACAAAGTTTACTTAATGAATTTTAATCATGGTCATGCGGTCCTAAGGTCAATTACCTTTAACTGTGGTAAAATTTAAAACACCCCCCCAAAAGGGGTCAAATAGAAACTCTTTTATCCCATCCTTATAAACTTTATGAGAGGTCAATAAAATCAATCAGGACCCACTCATTGACCCATGGTTTAAGAGGTCAAAGGGTCAAAATACTTCAATTAAGTAACACTTCAAAATCACTACCCTAACAGATTCCTAGTATGAATACGTGACTCATGTGTGTGGTGGTAGTTTTGCATTCCCTACAAAGTTACTTAATGAATTTTGATCAACGGTCATTGGGGTCACCAGGAGTCCCAAGAACCCTGGTTTTTCACACTAAAAATGCTACTTCTCCAAGTTCCGTTCTCAGCATTCTCGACTGTGTTCCGATCTTACACAGATCTAGTGTTCTTTCCTTTCTTCTTCTTCTTCTTTCTTTCTTTCCTGTCAACATTCTAATATCTTAGACATGGAACATCCCATAATACCAAAACTTTTCAAAGGACAAGTCCGTAACAGAAACTTTTGACATGACCAGGTTGGTGTTTAAGGTCACGATAGGGTCACAGGGGTCAACAACGTTAACATGCAAAAATCTAGAATTTAGCTCTAATCCCTCAAAACAATTCTTTCATCTTGTAAGGACTTTATCAAGACTACAAAAGTACGAATTATGACTTTTGTCATATGACACATTATTTAGAGGTTAGCGTCAAATACATCAAATTACGTTACACTCCAATCACTACTCCTACAGATTACATAATATGATCACGTAACTCATGTGGGTGGTGTAGTTTTGGCATTCCCTCACAAAAGTTACTTAATGAAATTTGATCAAGGTCATTTGGGGTCACATGAGTCCAAGACCTGTTTTCAAACTAAAAAATTCTACTCTACAAGTTCCGGTCTCAGCATTCTCGACTGTTGTTTTTCAAATCTGTAACAGAATCTAGTTTTCTTCTTCTTTTTTCTCTTTCGTGTCACCTGCTTATATCTCATATAGGACATCCCATAATAACCAAACTGGTCAAGGACAAGTACATGCACAAAACTTTTGACATGAACCGATTGTGTCAAAAGGTTACGATAGGGTCATGGGGGTCAACAACGTTAACCACGCAAAAAATCTAAATTTACTCAACTCTCAAAACTATGCCTGTTCACTTATAGGACTTGATCAACCTCCAAAAAGTCAATTATGACTTTGTCATGTGATAACATGATTTAGGGGTCAGAGGTCAGAAATACATCCAAATTACGTTACACTTCAAATCACTACTCCTTTTACATACTACATAGTAGATACACATGGCTCATATCTTGTCAGCTTGACATCCCCCACAAAGTTACTTATGAAATTTTGATCAAGGTCATCTTGGGTCATTAAGGTCAATGACGCTTTGCTGTGTGTAAAATTTAAAACACGGTCCATATAAAATATTTTTATCCCACATCCTGTATTACTTTAATTAGAGGTCATAAAGTCAATCATGACCCATTCACCCAAAATGACCCATGTTAGGGTGTCAAGGGCAAATACTTCAAAATTACGTACAACTTCAATCACTACTTTTCAGATTACTAGTATTATCCGTGACTCATTAATGTGGGCAGCTTGACATCCCCACAAAGTTACTTACATAATAAATTTTTGATCAAATGTCCTCTAGGGTCACTAAGGTCAATGACCTTACGTGTGTAAAATTTAAACAATTCCAATAGAAAAAAAATCCTTTTTAAGCCCATCCTGTTATACTTGATGAGAGGTCAATAAAAGTCAATCATGACCCCATCACCTGATCCATGGTTTAGGGTCAAGTTAAAAATACTTCCAAATCGTTACACTTCAAATCACACTTCTACAGATTACATAGTATGCTCTCGTGACTCATGTTGTGGTGTAGTTTGACACACCGACAATGTTTACTTGAATTAATTTTAAATCAAAGGTCTCTGGGGCTGGGTCACTAAGGTCACTTCCTTTATTGTGTGTAAAATTAAAACAAGGTCAATAGAAAACTTTTTAGATTACCCATCCTGTTTACTTGAGAGAGGTCAATAAAATCAATCATCAAACCCATCCACATGACCCTGGTTTTAGGGGTCAAGGTCAAAATACTTCAAATAATGTTACACTTCAAATCACTACGTCTTTGACGATGCCATAATTTGATCACGTGTCTCTCATGTATGTGGTGTCATTTGGCATCCCCTAAAAGTTTTACTTAATGAAATTTTGATCAAAGGTCAGTTGGGGTCACCAAACAGGAGTCCAGACCTGATTTTTCACTAAAAATGCTACGTCTACAAGTTCCGGTCTGATTATACTCTCGACTGTGGTCAGATCTGTACACAAGATCTAGTTTTTGGTTGCGTGTATTACAAATCCTGCATCTTTACGCCTGTGTTCCTGCTTTGCTGCGTGCCGAATGTGTTCACAGATTTTTCGTTGCCACCCCACTATGTGCCAATTGTAAGTGTCAAATTTGAAGTGGTTTTTAAAGGCATGTATTGGAAAAAGTAAGTCGGTGACCCCTTTGTTTAATTGCAAAATTTTAAGAACCACATTGGGACCGGGTCAACATACTGAAACTTATAAAATTCTAATCAAGTAGTTTTTTATTTTGTAGGATTCCAATCATTGTTTTTTTACTTTTGTTCCATAGACTATGTGATTCAAAAAAGGACCATATCCTTTTTTTTTTGGCTATAGCTCAAAACAAAGTTGGTGACACCCTCTTTGATCAGCACCGTTGCAAATACTATAACCATTATGTGATTCTAGAAAATTTATGAGCAATTCGCTACACGTCTTTGTTACTGTCAAACAAACCTTAAAATAACAAATCTTTCTGCATTGAAAGGAACAAAAATTTTCTACCAATTTCACTTTTTTGTAAATTAATAGTCCACCATTTTTCTATGATGGTTTGTGTAAATGTAGTAATTACACGCTGACAATGTGGTCACGATTCGCAGAGACAACTCAGGGTCCTGGTTCAACCAAGATGTTACCCAGGTTTCTCAACCTTTATTCCCTGTACCCTCCTTTTTTAAAGAGCCACTTGCCACCTTGAAAAATAGTGCGCCCGCAAATTTTCAAATTCGATATTTTTGCAGGTTGTACAGGCTTATTATATACACAAGCCCTCATCCGAAATGATTAAGACCAAATCGCTTCCTTATGGGTAACATACGATTTTTATACTTTACGTCGCGTCGATGTTAAATTCAGCACGACGAAAATAGTGTGTTTAACACAGGAACAACACATGCCGTATGCATGTTTTCCCATGCTATGCAACACATGCACCTGTTTGATTGGTTAAAAAACAAAAACCTTTGTGTGTTTTATATATTGAGTCCGAGTCAAAATATCAATTTAGTTATGGAAAACTTAAAAGTTGGCCTACATAAACCTGGATTTCTTTATCCTCATATCAATGTCCCTATCGTTTTTGGGGTATGTTTATTTTTATGTGCAAAATTATCTCGTTCTCCAATGTGCCTAGACTATCTGTTTTTGAGCAAATTGAAGAAATTTTCATATTCTGTGAAACTGTGCCAGTGCCGCTTTAATGGGGAAATCACAGGTCAACCTCCAATACTTTACAACACCCCCATGCTTGTTACTCAGTTTTGCACCTAATCCCTGTTCTTCACATCTTAGGATCGTTTCAAACCCACCTCGAATATTGACGAAGAACACCTTGCTTTCATGAATTGTTCTAATTTTTACAATGAAATTGGAGATTCTTAAAGCTTTGTGGACAAATTTTCTTCTCATTTCGCCATGACCCTTTTTTGGGTCATACCCCCCCCAGGTTGGAAATGCTGTGTTGAATGGTACTGATCAGTGATCTACACAAATTCAAAATATTTAAAAACCGCATAACTAAACAACTATAAACACCCCACAATAAAAATGAAATATTTTATTTTTTTCTAAATTCCCCCCCCCCCAAGAAAATGCAGAAAACAGCACTGTTCAAGATATGAATCTCCATTCTTACATGTTGTAGAAAGTGTCGGTATTGATAGAATTACTAAACTATCCGCTTTTGTCATTTATTAGATGGTATGGTAGTTAGGAATTCTAGATTTGTTAGACACATGCAACATCTGATTTTTTTGATTTTCTATTAGGCAAATCAGCTGATAAAATAAAATATAATGAAATATTTAGGTGCATCAGCATAAAAACCTAAACTGTTGAACAAAGTCGAAAAGCATGGCCAGAGGTCACAATTTCCACTTTTTTGGTCAGTTTTCTTTGTTTTCTCATCATCACTTTCCAAATTACCGTATTAAAATGTCTTTCTGTAACAATTACCAGTGGTATAATAGAATATATTATAAGTTTAATATTCAGAAATGTGAATATTATGATAACGTTTACATTAAATAGGAGGTTTGTTAGGCAATGGCATTTGGTTCAATGTGTGTGACAGTTTTGTGGGAATACATTACTTAAATTCAAGAGAATCCCTTCAAAATAAAAGTAGATGAGGCACTTCTTCTCCTAAGTGCTATCATAAAAATGCTATTTTTGACAGATTCAGAAGCATTTGTTTGTGTGCACGTAGACCAGACCTCTTGTGCCTTCGTCTTCAGGCAAAATTCATGTATTGCCCACCCCAAAATTTTCAAAATAATTTTTAGATGCGCAAAAAGGTGGGACTATACATGCATAGTCGCTAGTACCACCAAGTCATAAATAAAGAAAAAAAGTAATGGAGCATATCATATACCCCAAAGTGCAAACCAAGGTCTCTAATGCACAAAACATGAAATGATAGCATAGTCTGTTTTTTTTTCTGCACAATGTGTTAAAGTTGCACTGTCACATTTTCACACAAAATATGAAATTCTTCAATTTTCTCTCAAATGATAGTCAGGACATTGGAAGAACAGAGAATATTTTACACATAAAAATAACATACCACAAAACAGATAGACAGTGATATGAGGATAAAGACATCCGGTAATTTTTAGGCCCAACGTTTTAATTTGTTCCATAACTTTAAATCACATTTGTATATTAAATGAATATTTTTGACTCGTATCACTGATATTAAAACCACAAAGGTTATAGACGCGGTCAAACAGGGTGCATAGCGTGAGAACATTCATACGGAGTGTGGTGTTCTTGTGTTAAGCCATTTTCGTCGTCTGCTGAATTTAACGTCCCCGGCGACGTTAATTATACATTGTTCTGTTTACCCCCATAAGTAAGCTGATTGGTCTTAATCATTCGGGTGAGGGCTTTTGTGTATAAAGGCTTCACACATGCAAAATATCGATTTGAAAATCTTGAGGGCTCACTATTTTTCAAATGTGCCAGTGTCTCTTTAAAAAAAATAGGAAGAATGGCAATTTTTTTTTACTGAATGGCAATCAATATGCTTATAACCTTTTACGTTTCCTGCAACTTTTAAAAAGTGAAGATTTTCCCTTATATGGGTATTGTTTTGGGCATCTTGATCCATGGGGCACTTAAGGGGTAATCCAAATTTATCTGAAAAAAAACCATTGCTATCATTTTTATGCACATAGCCCACTGGCATCAACTACACCTTTCTTTGGTCACAATAAATTCAAATCACATGCCAGCATAGTCCTTTTAAAGCTTTTGGATAAAAGAGTATCCTTTTCCAAGACTACTGTCCTTTCCTCCTCACGAGGTTAGTAACCAAGTTACAGAAGTGTCCTACGTGAACTTTAACTGTATTTTTTCGAAGCCGTTTTTTTGCTCAATTTTTCAGTTCAGCTTTGGTGATACACTTCTATCTTGTATGCAGAGTTTGCAGGGGGTATGCATCAGTGGCCACATACTACAAGAGCATCTCTACAAAGCATTTCTACACTGTTTACTTGGAAGATGCTTTTGTCATCCAGTATTTACCACATGCCATCAGAGGACTTGTCTGCCTGGGATAGAAAACTGTTTTTCTATTCAGAAACAAGTTTTGTAAGCCCCAGGCACTGATGAAGAGCCCATCATTCTTTGGTGTTTCTACTGAATTTAAAGTTTTTGTCATGTTTAAGGATTATAACATAGCATTAAAATTTTTGCCTTTGGCCTTTTTATGGCATGCAACTACACCAGACTGCTCGCAATTGTGTAATTTTAAAACACATGCTGAGATATTCCTTCAAACTGATTTGAGATGGATGTTGCATTTAAAGGGATAAGCAGTGACAATGTGAGAATCCAAAAATTGCATAAATCGGGATGTGTGCACAATTCCATTAAAAGCACTATCAGTGATTCGCCCAAAAGAGTCAAAATATTTGAATTTTGCAGGAATAGCTTTAAAGAGCTTTAAAGTGTAGGATAAGTCTGTAGAATTGTCATAAGTTATCTTTTCTAACTGAAAAATCAACAGAAAAGGAAGAAAACAGCAGTGTTCAAAGATTTGATTTTCCATTCAAATATACTCTCCGCCTAAAAAATCCGAACGATGTTGAAATAGCCATCAACATGCTCAAACTTGCTTTCAAATGAACGCGCCAAGCCAGCTGGATAAATCTCTCAAACTTCCACATCATGCTTCGTTATCAATGCATTACGGACACAGGTCAATAAGCAAACACATTACGCGAACAACACTCCTGGCATTTATTATAATTCACCTACATACCTACATACCCTTTTAATACAGTAATTTATATCGTTCGGATTTTTTAGGCGGGGAGTATGTGTTGTAGTGAGTGTCTGTAGGACAGTAATACTACAATACTAGATTTTGTCTTTATTAGGTTGCTTTTGATCTTATAATTTGCAAGGTATGTTAGGATACCTATACTTGTTACGAACATGCAGAAATCTGATTTTTGTTGGTTTTTGGCAATTTCCTGATTTAGCAAATCACTGATAGTACCTTTCAACTATGTTAATGTAGGGTATATCACCAAATAGAAAAAAATGAAGAGAAAATTTTGTCATACCATCTTACGCGAATTGATGACATGCAATGAGGTCAAAAATGTACAAAAATGTACGGTTCTGTCTTTAATGTGCAGATTTCAAGCCCACCACTTCCAACGTATATTAGGACATCCATTACAGTAACATGGATATCAATACATGGATTTTCATTATATTTTCTGATCTTCCGGATTAACAAATCGCTGTTTATCCCTTTAATCCGCTTGACTCAATGACAGACAGTGGGATAAAATTACTACAAAGACAGCATATTGTGAATTATTTTTATTAACTGTGTTTTGGCTTATTTCAGAATTATACAAGTATATACAAGTATACATATGAAAATTGAAGTAATGAGATAAAGCAACTACAAAAAAGGAATATCTTAACAATTTAAACAGTATATTTTGGCTTATTCAATTCAGAAATGAAGGTGCAATGAGAGATTTCACATACATGTCAGGTCACTCAGGTTTTCCTAAAAAGTGAAAGCCCTTATTTTTGCACTGATGCAAAGCTTTCTATCAAAAATATCCCCATGTATAAGGAATATGCTGATCATTATTTTCTTTGGTACAAAAATGTTGACATTTCTAATTTTGTATTGCAGCAAATAGGAAATTCAGCCTGATTTATTTTAAAATATAGCAAATCAAAATCGCCTTTTATTTTCATGTTTAAGACATTTCTGTATCCAAAAACAAGGTAAGAC
>JAMKCH010020747.1:0-20346 GCA_023653785.1 Ophioderma brevispina | reverse complement strand
ATAATCAAGTTCACAGTGTATTGTCTAGTTATTCAGGAGTTTTGAATCCGTAGTTTGAGAGGTGGTTTGGCCTTGGAAGGTGACCGTAACTATTGCGTTCAGCGTGTTTACTGTTACTTATTTACAAAATTTGGTGCTCTAAAAACCTTTTCAAAATTGTCATCATCATATATGCCCCAATGCATGGTAAACATGTTCATGAAACTAATTATACATCCACTTAAGATTTCAGTCACCATCAACTGCAAAATTTGGCCATGAAGTTTCAGATATATTTATGCACTGGAATGTTGTCCAAAATTCACGGGAAAATAACATCAAGGACGTATAAGGTAATGTCAAACTACGTTGGAAAGAATTTAGTATTATCCACACACCCTATATGAATAAACGCATGTTGAAGGATGTGGTGGCAGATACTGAATTCATCCAACTACGTTTTAAACAGGAGACATCCAGTTTTCGTCATTGCGCAATTCCCGAAAATTCACCAGGTTCCGTACCAACATACGGATACCACTTCGCACATTACAGGTTTGGCGAGGATAATTGCAGGGTATCCGGGATCCCTCGGAGAACAGTGAATTTTTCCCGTGTAAATCATGACTTTAACGCAATGGCGCTCAATAAACCTACGCAGATTAAAAAATAATTCTTACATATCTATTAAAAACAATCATTTTAAATGAAATTAATAAAAAATAGAATGGCATAGTAACCATTGACAAACTTTCACGTGCACTTTCTGATGTAACACTCACATATTTCACCAATTGATGAAAGTTAAGAAAACATGCGTAATGATATCCAATAGCAAGGGAATGGGAATTTAAATATGACCTGGGTCATTGGTGTTTTAAGCGTTTCTAAACAACAAATATTATTATTTTTTGCTTTTTTTAAGTTTTTTATTTTTTTCTTTTTTCAAATACGAGCCTTTATATTTTGAAATCTTTGTGACGTTTGGAAAGTTAACAATTGGTCTACGTGATTTTGTCCTAAGGAGACTATTTGGAAGAAGGAACAAGTCATCAACCAGGTAAATCAGGTATGTAATTTGTGGTGTAACACGATAAAGAGCAATCCAATTACGTTCGTATGTGGACTGTGGCGTGGGTTATATCACTTGTCCACTGACCACAGATTCGATCAGACTGGTAATTGTTAGTTACCCTTACTCCCTTAGCCTATATAATCCCATTATCCCGTTAAAATTATGCCTTAAGGGACACAGCAAACTCGGTGTAATTCGACAAACTACGAAATAACATGTTTAAAAACGAAAGACGACGTACTTTTTGTTGTTCTTAGTCACAACGCCTTTCAATTTTCAGAGCACTCCAGCTGACTGGAAACGGAAGCCATTTGCGGTTTTGGCAGTCCTATCACCGACAGGTTGGCGATATTTCAGTTCATGGCAGTGGCATAACGGTGTGCATATGACAGGAATTCTAGGCTAGATTCAGCACTTTTTGTTTCCATCTACAATGAGTGGCTATAGCAAATACAGTCTATTCTCGGGGTCTATTCAGCAAAAAAGGTCATTCGCGATCTAGCATTTCATTCTGTAAGGTTATGGATCTCTTGAGAAAAAAAGTCAGTTGATTCAGTCTGAGTTATATGAGCAAAGTATCCATTCAGGTGCCCATTGGCAAAGTGTATGCTGTGGATGCAGGGTCATGGAAACATTACGTTAATATTCTTGGTTAATACATTTTGAGCGATTGACGGCATTTCGGAAAACATGATTGCCGCCAATATGCAGCGATAAACCGGAACTAGGTATACATTGCACCTTTGGCCTTGTTCTATGCCCCCTCAAAGGTGTATGAGTTTATGAAAAATTCGCTCGGGAAGTGGTCCATGGACCCCCCCCCCCAGGCAACCAACGGAGTGAAAACACCTTAGCCACCACACACATAAAGTTTACTGCATCAAAACGGAAAAATTCAGGGGAGGGATACTACAAGGAGTAAAGATATACGGGAATGATCGGCTCATGGTCGGGTTTTTTTTTGGTGAGAAATCAGTAGGCCTATACTGAGGGCACATGTGGAACAGTGGATATGACGGCCGAATCATGATCTGAAGGTTACGGGTTCGAGCCCCGCTGAGCCCAATGTTGTGTCACTTGGGCAAGGCACTCAGTTTACTTCGCTTGCTTCGTCGACCCAAGCGATATTTGGTTAGCTGTTAGGGGGAATGTTGCAATCTAAGTGCTGATAGGATTGTGCGCTTGGCCGGCTGACCGACCTGAGCGCGAATTGATTGTGATGATTTACTGATGGCAGCGTAATATAATAGGCAACCAGCGTCTGTGATCTTGATGAAATGTCGCTTTATAAAAGTCAGTTATATTATTATTAGATTATATCGCGGTTATTGTTTTCGGTGAGATTAATTAGCATTGGTCAGTTTTTTGTCATGAGAAAACTTCATGGGCATGGTTCCCATTTCCGAAAAGTGTCTCAACCTGGCTCAAAACATTATCAAAAAGCCAACATTTGGAAAAATTGTGATATTTGAAACAAATCCTCAGATATGTGTACCTTGGCTCCCAAATACCCTTAGAAATGGGTAAGGTTTCGAGTCCTCAGCCACACATCCCCGAACAAACCAAATCCGAGTATTCCTCCGGGCGAAAAAATCCGAGTCATCTCAAACTTTAAAAATTCAAGCATTTAGGTGACTGACTCCTTAGTCCAATTGACGATTTTAGTATTAAGCAAAAAACTTAAGTGACCGGGGAGGGGGTCCATGGACCCTCAAAATTTGTTTCTGTGCTGGCAGCTTTTTTGTAATTGTATGACTTTTAAGCGTTAGTCATACAAAAAAATAATAATTAAAATCGGCCATGACGTTAATGAGTTATTCGTGGGGTCCCATGGACACTAACGGGAAGTCAGCTGAGAATATTTTTAAAAATAAAAAGAACCAAAGCAATTTTTTTTGCTGATTATTGTTCACACATAACATATAAGTAAAACAATTATTAGAACATTAAAATAATTAACCCTTTATGTGTGTGAAAACAACAATTTAATCGTGGACGTTGCTAAACGTTGCTATAAGTCTATGGGAAAATGACCTTAATGAGTGTATCTTGCAACACCCGTTAAAAAATACAGGATTCCCTAAAACTCAAGGTTTTGTGTTAATTATTAAGTTAATTTGGGTCTTCTAGAGTAGATATAACATAAAATAAGTTTCAAAAGTTGATGTAAGCACAAGGCTTCATTTTAATTTTCTGTCTTTTTGCCCAATTTTCGCGTGTTTTGAAAACAATTTGTTTTTTGCCCTAATGTGCCAGCCCAAATAACCAATAATTCATTGGTATTGTTGATTGGAGTTGTCTTATGACCCTCACATGTGGTCGCACGAGTGTCGGTGTGTGTGTGTCTGTGCGATAATGTACACTGTAAAAAAATTACCGTGCCCAATTTATAACAAACAGCGGAGTCCTTTTAAAAGGACAATCTTCTGTATTGAAGTACACAAACTTGTGGAATGAAACAACAAATTGAAGTTTTGAACACAATTTTGTTTAAAAATTTGTCACACTTACATAGCAATCAGCTTATTTTAAAGTAATTTTAAAATGTCAAAAACATGCCAGGAATGTATTGTAAGACAGGTAATGCAGCATGCATCAATCATAATGGTCAACCTTTTATGTGAAACAAGACACTCAGTTGTCGTACTAATTTTTGTTTGGTACATTGGTATTATATGAAGTAGAAATCACCTTGCAATACCCCCCAAGATCAGTTACATGGTTTATCATGAGTACCTTGTAAAAGGAGAACTTCTTGTCCACAATGCCCAACCGAATCACTATTTGTTGTAATAGCTGTCATACATGCTGTACAAAAGTTGTGCTGTTTACCACAATGGAAATAGTAGTTTGCTTAATGAATCGTTCTATGCTATCAGTGTTAAATATCAGCAAACAATGTAACTGTTTACCACACATTGCATAGTATAACATGGACGCATTAGTTAGATTTATTGGCTATAGAAGTCATCCACATTGGAAGTTTGTCCACAAATCTGACTCAGCCAATCAGAAAAACTGTACATACTGGTAGTCTACAAAGCTTGGGGAGAACTAGTCCCATTTCAGATGTGTCAGCCCACAATATCATGAATATAGTGCAAGGAGCAGGGTCAGATCTTGCTATCACTGACAATGGTCATGGTAATATGAGACTAGTACACTCAAGACCAAGTTACCAGTTAACAGATGAATGGTGTAAACTATGTGTGTGTGTCAGTGTGTGTGACCACACACACCGAAGTGTACACTTCTGCAGAGGTTTTTTTTGGGTCCAATTCAGGATTAATAGTCTTGGCAGAAAAAGAAAAAAATCATCGTATTTGCATGGCTCATGGCTGAAATTTGGAATACAGCAAGATACTGTGAAACTTTGTTGTCCAGTTATTGGACCAAATTGAAATGTGGCGCTCTTTATTTTCGAATTTTAAATGATTCAACAATTTATCAGTACAATATTATAATTTTTCAAATTATACGATTGTAATAACTTTTTCAGGAAAAAAATATTCTAAATTTAGGCAGGAAAATCCTGGCAGCAGGCTGTTGTTAAAATTCCCATGTATATAGCCTAAATCCTCAAGACAGGTTTCCATTCAAATTCATTGTGTATTTACAGTTTGATGTTTGTAATATGTATCCAATATAAACTGGAAATTCTATCAGTGTATGGTACCGTAAAAATGCGTTGATATTGGTTGTAGGCACTACTACATGAGTGTGTTAGTCAGTGTTTTTGTTTTCGCACATCACAATCTTGTAATTACTACTAACCAACTATGTTTTTAAGGGTTTGATTGAATTAAATTTTTATTGTACCGGTGCTATTTGTAAGTTTACTTTATTGGTTGTAGGGCCTACTAACATGAGTGTGTACGTCAGTGTAGAATTGGTGGCAGTAAAATACTGTTAAAACGGACAATTTTTCCATCGAAGATGGTATAAGTCGGAAGATATAAAAGCCACACATTGCAATTACCTTATAGCATATGTGCAGCAAGCAATGAGGACAGAATATTCACAGTCGTGCATACAGAGTTGGGTAGGTGTCTCATGTAGCAGTGCACAGTCCTCTGGTTCCCGTTATTTTAAGAATAAAGGCACTATCAGTGATTTGATTATAAATCATTGAAAATCGAAAAAATCTTAAAAAATCAGGTTGTTGCATGTTGTAACAAGTAAAGGTATCCTAATAACCCCTGCAAATGATAGGACCGAAGCAACCTAATCAGGGCGATTCGGAAATTTAGTCATTCGTCCGTTAGGACACTTGCTACAACATTAATTGAATGGAGATTTGTAACTTTGAACACTGTCGTTTGCTTCCCTTTTCTGTCAATCTACAGTTGGAAAAAAGTAACTTATGAGAAAATTCTAGAGCTAACTTTCACCTTTTTAAACTCTTCCTAAAAATTTCAAATGTTTTAACTCTTCGGATAAATCACTGATAGTGTCTTTAAGGACAGGCATATGCCTACTAGGAAATCCATTTAACATTTTCCTAATGAGCATAGCAAGAAACAAAAACTTTTGATTGGATGACAGCCCACCCATCACAGCGGATAACTTCTCAGTTCATTGACATGGAATGGATGATCGGACCCATGGTCTTGAGAGTACCCATTAGGCCAAGGGAATTGGATTGTTAGTTACCAGTTGACTGTTCGAAAAACAGGAAGAGTGGCCACTATTTCATTATTATTATTTTCAAGATTTCATTAAATGGTATTAAGATGGTGTCTAAACCTAAATTCCTATATCTAACATCAGACTTATAACAGTTAGACTTTTAAAATAAGATTAGAGGTGGGCTTAGAAGGTCATAGGTTCAGATCACTTCGAACACAGGCGCATTTGATGATTGAATCACCCTGATCCCACTTCGAAGAAAAAAATGAAAAAAGTGCGGAAACCATGGTGCCCCATCGAAAAATTCAAAATGGCCGCCAAATTGTCAAAAGTGATTTTGACCTAACTCAATTATTTTTTGTTCATTGGATTTAATTGTGGCAATACCCATGTTTGGAGGTATTAGGAATCTATGCAACTTTCATCTCGCGATAGCCTTTCGTTTTCTTGAAAAGATGTTTTTGCAAAAATTGAGCTCTTTGAGGGCGCTTCCATAAAAGGCGCATCCGATTGATAATGGTGATTTTAAATTCAAAAGTTGAAGAGATTTTATGATGAACACTTGCTGAAAATCTTGACTTGCGGGTTATTGTTAGTGTGCAATGTAGGCTATTAATGTCATAAAAACTGCCCTCCAGTGAAACCCACACGTAAGAAAGTTCGTGGACCCCTGTGTATTCCAAGCGAGGGTTTTGTCAAATTTTAAAATTGATGCACGGGAAAATGGAGGTTACACAGCCTCTAATCTTCGAAAAATGATGGAATCAACATTTGATGATGGCCAGCCAGTTAAAATTTAAAAACTTTGATATGATATGTTACTTTTTGGGAAAGCGCCTCACAGTCCAATTTTAGTGCTAAAACTGCCATATCGAGAAAACGAAAAGTCGTGGTGCGATAGAAATTGCATAGAATTATTCCTTGTAGGCCAAAAATGGGTATTGCCACAAAATGGACGTTGAAGTCACAAAGCTTTCAAGTATGGTAAAAACTATGATTTTGGCAATTTGGCGGCCATTTTTGGATTTTCGTTGGTAGGCACCTGGTTCACATCTTTTTATTTTTTTATAATCCTTCGAAAATGGGATAGCATCATAAAGTCACTCTAGCCTGTGTTCGAAGTGCTCTGAAGCTATGACCCAATATGACCCTCTAAGCCCACATCTAATAAGATTTCTAAAAAATGATCAACAATTTTTAAGAGGAATATGTAAGCTAGATCGCAGAGAATGATCAGGAGAGCATTGGTAGGAAAATCTAAAATTTTCATTATTAACACTAGTCAACCCCCTCAGCCACAAAATATGTTACAATTTCAGAAGACATGCCTGATATTTGAGAAAGCTTAAAGTTATGATCTGTATTTAAGATTTGCAAATAGGACTTTAACAAAAGAATGAGAGTTTTGCACAAAAATGAAATTCATGGGTCGGGAGGAGTAACTGGAAACTAAAATCTCCCAAATTCCATTGGCCTTATGTGTACAATGCCCAGATAACACCAAGCCTGTTTTAAAACATGTCTGTAATTTGAAGTTTGCATATCGATGCAGTGGGCTGTAGTTAGGATCTATTTGATGATAAAACTATACCTAAATGTTCAAACATTGCTGAACCAGTCATAACACGAATTTGTACATGCAGGCTATGGAAATCCTTGGGGACAAGTGTAGTTGATGAAAATACTTGGTCACTTACTTCTTGTACCAAGACAATAACCCTCAGACTGAAAACTACACTTTCACAAGATAATTTGTGAATGAATGAGAACAGGGGACAGGCCATTTCTTGGAAATTGGGGACAAATTGGCCCCCCCCAAAATACAGTATGAAGTACCGGGGGGCGCTCACCTATGAAATGGATATGGGTGTAAAGGCTGGCGTTGCCAAAACCCGAGGCATTAGGTGGCTAGGGGACTGCAAAAATAGGGTCTCTGGGTTGATGCAAGTATGTTGATGCCGGCATACATACTCTGGTTATATAATCTATCTAATACGAGAGGGGTTTCTTTGATACAATATTTACACTAACATATTAAATATACATCCTCGCTAAGCGATGGTTGTCTTTTTGAAAAGACTATCTTGTGACGTGTAGTGGTTTTTAGTGGTGTGGTGTGGGAAAGTTTTTTCACGAAGAAAAAAATAACTTCGCACACTGTTCATTTCGCAAGCGTTATACGTGTATTTTGTGTAGACGCATGAAGATTTGGTAATTATCAGTAAACCCTACCCCTCAGGCTATGCCCCTACCCCAAACTCGGCCCTAAACCTATGACAATGTGACCAGGGTCGTTTACAAGGAAAGGGGCGGGCGCGGACGACCCCCAAAAAAAATTTTAAAAAATCCCAAACCCCAAAAACACCAAATAAAATAACAAAGTAAAAAAAACAAAAAAACTAAAAAATCAATTTTACTTTTTTTGTCCAAAAAAGGTTAACATTTTCAGTAAAAAGTCCACTTTGCAAAAAAAAAAAAAACATGACCCTTTAGGAAATTTTTGGAAAAGTCCCCTTTTGAAAAAAAATAGCCCTTCCCTAAAAAATCCTGTTAGGACCTTTTTATAAACATAAAAAAAGACTAATATAGGATTTTTAAAAATAAACATTAGTAATAAACCTAAATTGACTTTAATATTCACATTGATGATACTTCAATCCTTCAGGTTGACTCAACCAAATCCTTGGCCTAATATTGAATCGAATATTTCCGGAATTTCCCATAACAGCATTATCCAAAATAGTTTCAATACATTGGTGGATCGTAAGGTACGTCCTTATCTTCCCCAGCATTCACTTAAGACTCTTTAAAAATTCTATCATTCTCCCATATCTGTCATTAGTCGATGATTCTGGGCTGATCCATAACAACTCACTCTTGAATCGGCTTTTTCTTAAAACGCGCAATCCCGCTATACCTGTACTATTCTCTCTGGCTGCCCCAACACTGATCCTTTTTCTTTTCCATCTCTTTTTCTACTACTCTAAAAGTGCGCGACATCTATCAACTTCAATTTGCCTCTTTTATGTACCAATATAACCACCATCTTCTTCCTTGGGATCTTAATTCTGAAGACTTCTTTAACGTTGAACACTCCTATCCCACATTATTGAAATACCAGGCATGCTAATGACCCCTTCATTACACCCACCAACACTGTTTCTTTTGCCAGTATTACCTCCAAATCACAGTAGTAGAGTCGTAAATATGACAACATGTCCTAACCACCATGACACAAAAAAATTCAAAAAAAGGACTCTTTGTATATTCTTGGAGCCTATATATGAATAATTAAAACCAAAAAATTGTCCCTCCTTCTTCTAGTTGGCTTTTTTGCGTTGTCAGATATTCAATGGTCAAAGGTCAACGATCTTTATAACGGCCTATGATTAGTTATAACTGCTCATACCAATTGGCCTATAACAAAAAGAGGGTGTCTATGGCAATTTTTTTTGCGGGTCAATAAACAATAAAACAGTCACTTGAGGCTACCATGAAGTCTCATTATCTTTCAACATAGAAAGAACTTTCAATCAAATTTTTTCCTTTCCACGTTTTCTCAACATAAATTATAGCCAATTTCGTCAGTCTATACAAGTATCAAATAAACCAAAACATTGATCATAGCTTAATATAATGAACAACAGCCAAAATACTATTTGTAAAAAAAAAATTTTTTTTGTTTGGTCCGGCCTTCAAGTTGCTGGGTTGAGTCAGATATTCAAGGTCCAAGGTCATTGACCTTTATAAGGCATGTGATGGGTCATCATTGCATCAGCCAATTGGCCTAGAAACAAAAGGTAGTGTCTATCCCATGCTGTGGGGTCAATAAAAACAATAAACAATATTTTTAGGCTTACAAATGCAAACCATCCATGCGTTTTTCAGCATAGAAAGCATGTTTAATCCTAATTTTTCAAGGTTTCCTCAACTCAATTAGCCAATTCGTCAGTCTGTACAAATATGTAAACAACATATTTTTGACCTTAATCATACTATAATTTGGCTATTTTGTAAATGTGGGTATGTGTTGGGTATATCCGCAAAAGGCTCCGTCAGTTTCGATCCCTATTGCGCCAAATTCACCCGGCATATTGATGTTTACCCGGCGGTGTTTTTACCCTATATTTTTACCGCATCATGCATTGCCTTCTACACTTGCTTAACTTGTTCAAAATATATGTGAACAGAACATTCCCAGGCTATTTAATTTAGAATTTTCTTCATAAGAACTTTTTAAGTGTTTTCTTTATAGAACCATAGAAGTGCTTAGGGTAAAAAATAAGGACAAAAAGGGGTTTTCTATGTTTGGAACCTTATTTCTTAGAGGCCCTATATTAGTTACAGGATATGATGGGGGGAACTTCGAGAACTTGAGCTCTTAAAAAGGATTAGGGCCTACGGATACGGATATTTTTTAACTAGAGGGGGGGGGGGGGTTCTCCTAGAACATGCGACCAAAATGCAAAATTGTCGTTAATCATAGGCCTGGTATGGTTGCGGTGGTGTAGGCCACTGTTGTCACCATCGGGGGGGGGGCCGGGGAGTGATCGCTTCTGTTTCAGTGACCGCTCCTGTTTCAGTGATCGCTCCCGTCTACTCAGCTAGCGGGAGCGCGCGCTAAGCGCGGGCATCCCGCTAGTATATAATAATGAAACAGCTCCCATATTATTGTCAAATCAGTTAATCCTTTTCTGGCAGATCCTGAAATGAATTAGTCCTTTGTTATTTAAATGTGTGGTACTAGTAAGACCTTTTTGTCATAATATTTCATTTGGTTACTATTAAAAAAAAAACCCATTACCATTGCTACATGAGGCAACCCTAAATAGTCTGGACATGGCACGCACCAACTATCACGGACCATCAGTGGCGCTGTGATTCGCCCTTCCACAATGTTTTTCTTTAAAAAAACCAAACACACAAAAACCTTCCAACGAACCTTCTTGTAGGTCAAGAACAACAAATTGCGTGAGCGCCATAAGGTCGTGGCAGTTAAGATACCCGGGGGCCACCCTCGAAATAATACTGTAAGCACCCCCGTGAAAGAAAACGCGGATTTATGGTGCTTTTGAAAGGCCAAAACGCGACGCGCGGATCCGCATAATTAGGGTCTCAAAATAGCTGATTTCGCACAAGAAAGGGTGTTTTTTAATAGGACTATCCCCGCTTCGGGTACTTGTTAAAATGATCCCACTAGCTGTGACATATTCATTACTTATTGGTTTAATACAGCGTTTTTACAATTTACAAACCATTTTTGTCGCCCGTATTTTGTACCTCTTTACAGGTTGGCATCTTCACCGTCTGGCGTTCTATTTTTGTACCCGGAAGTACCGTATTCACAGATTAGATTAGTGCGTCCTCGATAACTACATCGAGCATTAAAAATTGTCGCAAGATAGTGCTCGTAATTTTTTTTTTTCACTTTTTGTACTAACTCCAGAATAATGTTATCATTGAAAGCTCGATTTGGAGTGATCAAGATTCATCATAAAGCCTCTTCATCGCGATATATCCCTGGATAGACCCAGGCCCTCGGCACTTTCCCATTGCGTAAACCCGCCCCGCCGAAGAAAGGCGTAGTTTCACAACTGAGGCGGGGGGTTTGGTTGCTCGTTTCTAATTGGTTTATTTCCCTATATCGGATTTTGTTATTGCATTGCGTTCCTAATTATTCAGCGGGTCATATAATATTAGAAAATATGATAAAAACATAAAGTAATAAACCAACACTCCACACACTCAACCCCGTTACTAATCAGTAAGAAAATGATTCTCAACTTAAATCCACATTACCAAATATCCTTCTTCAATTAAACAATGATTTCGTAATTGGCTATTTTGGTTCAAAATATAAATGGTCAAAAGAATTATTTGCAAACAAAAGTTTGATACTTTGGATGTTTTCTCTGGATGGTTCCTGGTGTTTCGGCTTCTTTGGATTTCAATATTGATGAGCATTGGGCCTAGATCAAGATCACTTTTTGGTGTCAAACTGTGTCGATCAAATACGTTTTTAAACAAAAAGTAGACACTTTGGATGGTTCATAGAATGTTTTTGAGTGGTTTCCTGTGTTTTCGGTTCTTTTTCTATTTCAGTGGGGTAATTAAGCTTGCCGAAACCATTTGGGGTTATTTGTGTCCAAATGTCAATTGTTAAAACAAACGTGGAGTACCTTGGATGGCTTCCCAGACGATTTCTGGAGGTTGCCCGTGTTTCGCGGCTCTTTGTGTTGCAGTGGTTGATGAGCAATTGCCTGGACCTCACTTTTAGCTTTTTGGTTTAAAATGGTCAAAATTATGATTTTTAAAAGAAAAGTGAACACACTGGATGTGACAGGGGTTTTTAGATGGTTTCCCGGTGTTTTTGTTGCTCCTGGGTTGTTTCTGTTATCAATGGTTGTTTTGAGCATTATGCCTGGAAACCCAAATCAGCTATTATTTGGGTCCAAAATGGTCAGTACAGATTCCCTTGGTCGCAGTTTGCAATGGCAATCCTTAGTTTTAGGGCATATATTTCATACCAAGTACTCATTTAGGGGTGTTTGAGCATTGTACATTCTTGTTTTGGGTAGACCCTATAATATTTTCATCAGAGTCCATCGGCTTAGGCGGCCGCTTAGGTATCTTTGCTTGGGTAAAATCTTTGTTTAGGGATATATTTAATCCGCCTCCCTCGTTTAGGTATCTTTGGCTTGGGTTAAAATCCTTGTTATGGTCGGTGTTGAAGAGGTTTTGGATCCTAGTTAGGGTCATTTTGGAAAGTCAATTCACGCGCGTGCTTACAACATTTACACATGAGTGGCCCCCCGGGGGTAAGTTCATACTCAAGTGGATCGCCCTCTCACTCCTGAGTGGGAAATACACGGTCCAGTGCTAGATTTCTTCCACAGCACTTCTTGTACAGAATTCCACTGCATGCCTTAACTCGGTGGCGGAAGAAGGTCGCAGAAGTAGCCAACGCCAACGCAACCCCGTCAAACCACCACCCTAGTCGTCTAATGCTCCTGGGTCAAGAAGCTAGGTCGATCAGCCAACAGGGATTGCATGGCGAACCCCTTCCGCTTTGCAACACAGCATCAAATAGACTTGTTGGAAGGTGGAATAGTACGCCACCGACATTGTTACATGTGTCTGGATGAAGGCCCTCTTTATAGAATGCACAGAGGAAGGTTGAGCTCGAACTCATATGCCCTAACAAAGAAGCCAGTCAACCAATCAGGTGTTTTTGTGTGCATTTCATATGACTGAGGAAATCCAGGTGGCTACAATGTGTCCTTGCTGCAGGCTTCTCCGAGCTCTCTGCAATCCCGGTCTGCAACTATGGTGAGACATTGCAGAAACAACCGGTTTCGGGTAAAAGAAAGAGTCTGATTCTGGGCCAAAAAGCCTGCATGTGGAAGAATAGAGACCATCCTTGCGCTCAAGCGGTGATGGGCCTCGTCTGTAGACAAGAAGACATGTCTACCGAACCCCCTAGGCCACAAGCCACAAGCCACAGCCACTAGGAGTTCCCAGAAGACTAAGCTTTCGGTTGGGGTTTCAAACTGTTTCCGACACCAAGAAATGCAAGACCAATGGCAAAATCCCACTCCGGAACAAGGCTACTAACCGGGGGACGACCCGTAAACATACACTTCACCTGATTGGACAAAGGGACTGAAAAAAACTGTCATGCCATCACCGAGGAGCCCTTTACGGGTCCGGCCTGTGGCTGTTCGGTAAAAACGAAACCTCATACAGTAAGGACACTAAGGTAAACCCCATTCCTGAAAGACTTCTTTGAGAAATTGCCAAACTTGTTCTAACGGTCTCAGAAATTGCATGGTTCGAACTTTCTATTGGCACACCATGCATGTAATCCTATGATGATCTTGTGAATTTGCCTGAACAGATGGCAGCCTGTTCAGAAAGTCCCACCGCAGTGTACATCTGCAAGAATGCACAGAACAGGTTGGAGCAGTTGGGTGGTGCACTCTGGGACGAACGCGTTGACTGGAGGACCTCTTCCCAGGTCGGCAGGTCCCCTCCTTTTGGAAGATGTATCTGTTCACCTTACAAGCAGATCTAACGGTCTGGAAACCACAGCTGCCGTTGCCATAATGAAGCTACCACAGGACCAGGCAGTCCGAGGACAGAGCCACTCGATGACTTTGGGATCATGGCAACCTGGGAATCTATGATCAAGGCTGATCATCCGACCGGTCCGCTGCCATGGCGTCCCGTTTGACTGCCCGGGGATCCAGATTCCAAGAGTAGGCTCACTAATATGCCACAATCTGACGATTCAATACTGAGGCGAACAGATCCACGTGTGGACGGTCAACCATCTTGAAGATTGTGCGGCAAACTGCCAAAGTAGAGCTGCCACTCCACCGACGCCCTCTGACTTTTGGCTGTGTCTGGTAAACATGGGAGGACTGATCAGCCCGATGTCCCATTCTCGGAACCACCCGAATAGCCGAAGAGTCTCCTGCATAAGCTGGGACTGATTACACCCGCGCCTTGTTTATATGTCACCACCTTCCATATTATCTCAGCGGACAACGATTACCTTCCCCCTGAAAACTGGGAGTCAGTGCCACAATGCCGAGGAAAGACGGCGAACAACTTGAGTGACGTTTATGTGTTGATGAGCCACGGAGGCTGGTCAGCGTGCCTGCCCCCGAAGAGATACAAGGTGAGCCCCCCCCCCAAACATTAAACGCATTCGTCGATTCAGAGGGTTTAAACGCAATCCTGTCAGGGTGTTTGATAGGTCACAGGTAGGACTGAATTGAACATCCTTGCCGGTCATATGAGTTGCAAAGTCCACCATTGAAGGTCCTGAGTAACCTTCGTCTTCCTGGGGAGGAAGGTGGGGTGTTTACCACTGCCCACAAGTTTTTCATTCGGCCAGCCTAAAACCATAAATTTGAACCTAATGGCTGCATCTTATATTGGGACATCCTTGGTAGTGGTAGACATGACTCAGTTTTGGAGGAAGGGGATGGTTTGCCACCTTATCGCAATATTTTTCTTTTTTTCACTTCTTCAAAAATATATTCCTTTAGCACTTAATCCTCCTGTGTCATTTTACAAAACTTGATTTTCCTTTCCTAATCACCCACAAAAACCTAGCAAAATCACACATTCCGTATTTTTAACGTCAAAATAGAAATTGGGTTATTTTTAGCAACAATCGGAGAAATCAAGTTTCCCCATGATTATTACTTCATTCAAAACATTACTATGACGTAAATGGATGACTATTGGAACGTTTTTTGATATCAATGGGACAGAGGAGACTTATGACCAATCAACCCCCCTTGTATCAAAATCAAAGGGTCAGAGGCTTTGTAACTAAGAAATCCAAGAAGGTCTTAACCACAACCTTTAAAATGGTTCAGGGGACGAATTTTAAAGTACAATTTTCATGCAATAGTGCTACTATTTTGAAAAATCCAAGGACGGTGGCAATTTAATCGTTTTTCCTATATGCTAATTGTGTTTTGTTGACCCCCAACCTTGGTATAGCGGCACCTCATTTGTGCTGTTAAAGCCAAATGGTTGAGGAGTTAAGATCCATGATATGCCTTATAAAGGTCATTGACCTTGTACCTTTAGAATATCTGACCAACGCCAGCTGCCCTAAGGCCGGACAATTTTTTCATAATCATGCACATATAGCTCTTCAAGAATATACAAAAAGTCCTTTTAGTAGAATTTTTTCAAGGTTGAAGCGCATATGGCCTCTACTACCAGGCCCCAAGCGTATGGATGCATACTGCCTCTGAACTACAAAATTCCCCCTCACTATCATCCTTTAAAAATAAAGTTTAAAAGTCTCTTGTGCAAGCTGTATGAATGACATTCCTTCTATTAGATTTTCGTATTACTTTTCCTCTTCTCTGTATATTCAGATATCCATATACATATGCACATTCATTAATAATGTATCTCCCTCTTACCTTAATCATTTCTCTCTATAAACATTACGTCAGACATCATGTTTGTCCCAGGGTTTTTGTCCTGTCATGTACACATTGTCTCGATCTGCCACCCCCCCCCCCCACCTTGGTATTATTTTCGTATTTAAGTAACTTTTTCAATTCCTTTTCCACAATTTTTGCAAGGCACTGCGACTGTCCACGCCTTGCGTTTAGCAGTGTCCTCGTCCCTTCACTAATACTTTCCAAAATGCGCTGTTTTGTATTGGATTTTCTGTAATTTGCCACATATATACAGCTATGGCTGGAAACGATTTAGGGGAACGGCGAGGGTGAGGTTTTTCATCACACCGATTTTTTAAAAATCACCTTCGAAATTTCTAGATGAGGAATTCGGTGATGTTTGTTTCATCACTTTCGAAAATTTTCTAGGTGAGGAATTCATGTGAGGTTTTAAAACATCACCTTTGAAATTTTCTAGGTTAGGAAATTTGGTGAGGTTTTTTCATCACCTTCGAATTTCAGGTGAGGAAATATTCGTGAGGTTTTTTTTCATCACCTTCTAAAATTTCTAGTGGGAATTCCAGGTGAGGTTTTTTAAACATCACCTTTGAAAAATTTCTAGTGAGGAAATTCGGTGAGGTTTTTTTCAACACCCTCGAACATTTATCGGTGAGGGAAATTGCAGGTGATTTTTTAACAACATCACCTTTGAAAAATTTCGAGGTTGAGAAATTTGGTGAGGTTTTTTTCAATCACTTCCGAAAATTTCCTTAGGTGATGTTTTAAACATCCGGTGATGTTTTTAAAACATCAGCCTGAATTCCCTCACCTTCGAAATTTTCTTAGGTGATGAAATGCAGGTGATGTTTTTTTTTTCCTCACCTTCGAAAATTCGAGTTGAGGAAATTCAGTGATATGTTTTTTCCTTTTTCCTCACCTTTGGAAATTTCTAGGTTATGAATTCAGGTGGGTTTTTTCCCTCACCTTCGAAATTCTAGGTGATGACATTCAGGTGATGTTTTTTTTTCCTCACCTTCCAAAATTCTAGTGATGAAATTCGGTGATGTTTTTTTCTCACCTTCGAAAAATTCTAGTGATGAAATTCAGGTGATGTTTTTTGTCCTCACCTGACAAATTTCTAGGGAATGAAATTCAGGTGATGTTTTTTTGCTCACCTTCGAAATTTCTAGGGGATGAAATCAGGGTGAGGTCTTTACAACATCACCTTCGAATTTTTAAGGGTGATGAAAATTCAGGTGATGTTTTTTAAAACATCCCCTTCGAAATTTCTAGGTGATGAAGTTCAGGTGATGTTTTTTCCCTTCACCTTTGGAAATGTCTAGGTGATGAATTCAGGTGAGTGTTTTTTTTCCTCACCTTTGAAAATTTCTTGGTGATGAAATTCAGGTGATGTTTTTTTTCCTCACCTTTGAAAATTTTCTAGGTGATGAAATTCAGGTGATGTTTTTTTTCCTCACCTTCTAAAATTTCTATGTGATGAATTCAGGTGATTTTTTTTTCCATCACCTTTGAAATTTCTATGTTATGAATTCAAGGTGGATGTATTTTTTTTCCTCACCTTCGAAAATTTCTAGGTGATGAAATTCAGGTGATCTTTTTTTCCTCACCTTCGAAAATTTCCTAGGTGATGAACGTCAGGTGATTGTTTTTTTTCCCACCTTCGAAAAATTCTAGGTGATGCAATTCAGGTGATGTTTTTTTCCTCACCTTCTAAAAATTTTAGGGGAATGAAATTTCAGGTGATGTTTTTTTGTGCTCACCTTCGAAATTTCTAGGTGATGAAATTCAGTGAGGTTTTTTAAAACATCACCTTTCGAAATTTTTAGGTGATGACATTCATGTGGTTTTTTTCATCACCTTCGAAATTTCTAGTTGGATGAAATTCAGGTGATTGTTTTTTTCCCTCACCTTTGAAATTTCTAGGTGATGACATTTCAGGGGATGTTTTTTTTCCTCACCTTCTAAATTTTTAGGTGATGAATTCAGGTGATGTTTTTTTCCCTCACCTTTGAAATTTTTAGGTGATGAAATCAGTGATGTTTTTTTTTTTCCTCACCTTCGAACATTTTGTTTTTTCTAGGTGATGAATCCAGGTGAGGTTTTTAAACATCACCTTCGAAATTTTTAGGTGAGAAATTCAGTGATGTTTTTTTTTCCTCCATCACCTTCGAAAATTTCTAGTGGATGAAATTCAGGGTGATGTTTTTTTCCTCCACCTTGAACATTTTAGGGTGATGAAATTCCAGGTGATGTTTTTTTCCTCACCATTCGAAAATTTCTAGGTGATGAAATTCAGGTGATGTTTTTTTCCTCTCACCTTCGAAAATTTCTAGTGGATGAAATGTCAGGTGATGTTTTTTTCCTCACCTTCGAAAAAATCTAGGTGATGAAATCAGGTGATGTTTTCTCACCTTCTGACAATTTCTAGTGATGAAAGTCAGGTGCAATGTTTTTTTTGCTCACCTTCGAAATTTCTAGGTGATGAAATGCAGGTGAGGTTTTTAAAACATAACCTTCGAATTTTTAGGTGAGGAAATTCAGTTGATGTTTTTTTCCTCACCTTCGAAATTTCTAGGTGATGCAATTCAGGTGATGTTTTTTTTTCCCTCACCTTTGGAAATTTCTAGGTGTTAAAGTCAGTGATGTTTTTTCTCACCTTTGTGAAAATTTCCAGGTTGATGAACTTCAGGTGATGTTTTTTTCCCTCACCTTTGAAAATTTCTAGGTGATGACATTCATGTGATTGTTTTTTCCTCCCTTCCGAAATTTCGAGGTGATTAAATTCAGTGAATGTTTTTTTTCCTCACCTTTGAAAATATTCTAGGTGATATCAAATTCATGTGAGGTTTTTTTCCTCACCTTCGAAAATCTCTACTCTAAGGTGTAGACATTCAGGTGATGTTTTTTTTTCCCTTTTTTTCCATCACCTTCGAAATTTCTAGGTATGAACTTCAGGTGGATGTTTTTTTCCTCACCTTCGAAAAATTTTCCCCTAGGTGATGAAACTTTCAGGTGATGTTTTTTCCTCTCCTTTCGAACATTCTAGGTTATGAATATCGGTGATGTTTTTTTTTTTGCTCACCTTCGAAAATTTCTAGGGAGAAATTCAGGTGAGATTTTTTAAAACATCACCTTCGCAATTTTAGTGATGAAAGTTCAGTGTTTTTTTTTTTCTCAACCTTCGAAAAATTTCCTAGGGTGATTAAATCAGGTGATTTTTTTGTCCCTCACCTTTGAAATTTCTAGGGAATGAAATTCAGGTGATTTTTTTTTTTCCGCACCTTCGAAAGTTTCTAGGTGATGAATTCGGTGATGTTTTTGTTTTCCTCACCTTTGAAAATTGCTAGGTGATGAAATTCAGGTGCGTTTATGTTCCTCACCTTCTAAAATTTCTAGGTGATGAAATTAGGTGTGTTTTTTTCTCACCTTTTGAAAATTTCTAGTCTAGGTGATGAACTTCAGGTGATGTTTTTTTCCTCACCTTTGAAAATTTCTAGTGATGAAATTCAGGTGATAAGTTTTTTTCCTCACCTTCGAAATTTCTAGGTGATGAAATTCATAGGTGATGTTTTTTTCCTCCCCTTGGAAAATTCTAGGTGATGAAATTCAGGTGCTGTTTTTTCCTCACCTTCAAAATGTCTAGGTGATGAAATGGGCGGTGATTTTTTTTCCTCACCTTTTAAAATTTTTAGGTGATGAAATCAGGTGATGTTTTTTTCCTCACCTTTCAAATTTCTAGGTGCTGAAATTCAGGTGGAGGTTTTTTTTCCTCACCTTGAAAAATTTCTAGGGGATGAAATTAAGGTGAGGTTTTTAAAACATCACTTTGAAAATTTCTAGGTTATGAATTCAGGTGATGTTTTTTTCCTACCTTCGAAAATTCTAGGTGAGGAAATTCGGTGATGTGTTTTTCCCCTCACCTTTGAAAATTTTCTTCTAGGTGATGAAATTCCAGGTGATGTTTTTCCCCTCACCTTTGAAAATTTCTAGGTGATGAAAGTCAGGTGAGTTTTTTTTCCTCACTTCGAAAATTTCTAGTGAGGAAATGAGGTGATGTTTTTTTTTTCTCACCTTTGAAAATTTCTAGGTGATGAAATCCAGTGAGTCTTTGTTGTTCCTCACCTTCCGAAGATTCTAGGTGGATGAACTTAAGTGTGTGTTTTTTCCTCACCTTTGAAAATTTCCTAGGTGATGAAAAGTTACAGGAGGTGATGTTTTTTTTCCTCACCTTTGAAAATTTCTAGGTGATAAAATTCAGTGTGATGTTTTTTTCCTCACCTTTGAAATTTCTAGGTGATGAATTCAGGTGATGTTTTTTTGTCCTTAACTTCGAAAATTCTAGTTGATGAATTTCAGGTGATGTTTTTTTGTTTCCGCACCTGTCGAAAATTTGTAGTATGAAATTCAGTTGAGGTTTTTTTCCTCACCTTTGAAAATTTTTAGGTGATGGAATTCAGGTGAGGTTTGTTTCCTCAACTTCGAAAATTTCTAGTGATGAAATGCAGGTATGTTTTTTTTTCCTCACCGGTGGGGGGGGGTCGAAAATATTCAGGGATAATTTTCAGGTGATGTTTTTTTCCTTTTTCCTCACCTTCGAAATTTGTAGGTGTGATGAAATTCAGGTGATGTTTTTTTCCTTCACCAATCAAAATTTCTAGGTGATGAAATTCAGGTGATTTTTTGTTCCTCACCTTGAAATTTCTAGGG
>JAMKCH010020746.1:0-70987 GCA_023653785.1 Ophioderma brevispina | reverse complement strand
TTTGACCAGTGGTCCCAGCCTAAAAAGGGCCGTGGAATTGAATCACAATCTTTAGCCATAGACTATTTCGTCGGGGTATTACGTAGGGAAGGATGTTGATTTTTATCATTTTTACGAAATTAAGGCAAATTATATAAATACCAAAATCTTCAAACATGCCAAGTGGCTGACCCTTGCAAGTACTTCATTAATAATAATATTAATTAGAAATTTGACAATTTTGACGTGTGTTGCATAACAGGGAATTTGGTGTATTACATAGGACGGATGTTGTAACCTCTGTCAAGAAGGTATACTTGATCTCCCACCAGAGCCTAGTAAAAATAATTTGCAGGAAAGATATAAAATATATAAATTATAAACCATACTCTCCTTTCCGACTGACCAAGCAAAATATGTAAGTAATTATAAATATCGATATTAGTAGAAATATATTTATATTTACAACTTCAAAGCGGTGGATCGCGGCAATCCACTCAACATTATGTAATAAACCAAATCGGGTTTCATATTCCGCGATGACGCAAGTTGGTTTGACGGATGGTCAGAAAAACGCCCATTGTTGTTCCCATTAAAATGACGGATGCTGAATAACGCTTTAGTATACGAAAAATAAAACATCCGTCATATATGTAATACACCATAATTGCCCATTTGCATTTTTTGGTGGGAGGATATGATGCTTACTTTTCCAATGTATTACATCCATTTTATCAAGTAAGAATTCTGAAATTAGCTAAATTAAATTTCAGTTAATTTCGTTCTTAATCGATTGGTTGGTTTGATCGTATGTGCCGAGTGTACGGGATCCGCTAAGTTCGCGATTTTCAAAGCGAATTCATATTGTATAACATCCGTCACTATGTAATACCAACCGACAATTGAGAGCACAAAACAGTGGCTTAGTTGGGAAGCCCATGGGTATATTTCGTTGAGGCTGGTTTGAATGCAATGTTTCATCTGATTCCAATATGGTCATTGAAAATAAATTTGGACATTTTTGAAAAAACAAAAAATATCTCCGATCTATATATTCGCATACTGTGCCCCAAGTGTCTGGTCCTTTAAGGTTTCAGAGGGCGGCTCAGAGGGTTCACGCTTACGTCTGATAGGTGCTTCCTGCCTGTTATATACTAATAATCGAGGATACTGCACTTTTTTACTTGAGGATTCAAAGCGCCCTACTATTATCATTACGCCGCCATCAGGAAATCGTCAGAATCAGGTCGACTTCAGTAACGTTTGCTGCCAGGCCAACCTAGCGCACTACTTATCAGCACTAAATTGTGATGTCCATTGTACGCCTGGGTACAGAGAAACTACCATGTTAAAGTCATGCCAAGTGCACATACACTTTGGCCGCAGCGGGTTCTAGAAACGGTGACCCTTAGATCAGGAGCCGGTTGTCCGTACCCACTGGACCATTATTATTTGCCATTATTTTTCTAATTTACCCTCATTATATAATGCTATACTTGTGACAAGGAAAATGATGGCTATTGCCGAATGGTTGGTTCTCTGGTTAACTTTGGTAAGCAATATTGTTAAGAGTCCGGGTTTTTTCACTGCCATTCCCAAAATGGAGCAAACGCTGCTGCATTAACAAAAATAAGCACGCAAAATGGAATAAAGAGATGATATTGTTTGATTGTAGTAACTATCCAATAATAAATCAATTAAAAGGGCCATGGTTCGATTGCTATAAATATCAGCGTCCCCAGAGCCCTAGATTTTAACGGCAGTGGTCAACTTTTGGTATCAGAAGGTAGGAAGCTACTTTTTTCACATTACCCTGTGAAATCTTTAGAGCTAAATATATGTGGTTTGGAAGTTATGAGCCAAAATATATTTGTTATTCCTATCCGTTTTGGTCGACCAATATTAAGTACACAGTACTATATATGGCTTACAAAACATCACGTTTCTAGCTTTCACATTAACGGATTGAAATATCGGGCGCGAAAAAATTTCGGGTAGGTTTGGAGTAAAGGCAATTCTATCACGATGAAACTTTACATACTCAAATCGGGGTCCATCACCCTTTAAAGAATTTTTACCTAACTGACAAGCAATATCACAGAACATGTAATGATATTGTAATGTATTATGGGTATAATAATATAATAAAGAAGAATTTTCAACAGTACATTCAATATTTACCCAATCCGTATTAATCTGCCGAGTTTAATTCGACCCATTGTTTGGAATAGAAATCTTGACAGAAGATGGAGATATCGGCCAATGTTCTCTCGGGATCCGGATAGTATTGATGATCTTGTTGAACGCAGGCTAGAATGATTCCGAAACTTATCATTGTGATTACCTGAGTAAAATACCAAACAAAGCCACAATTGCAATTGTTATATAAGATGCACTCCAATATTCAATTAGGATATGATTGGGCATGGTTTCATATTGAAATTTTCGCTAGGGCAATGGTCGTTCGGCAACGAGTGAGTGACAGATGCCACTACCGAAAACAAAGTCAGATGAAATAGTGGCGGCAACCTAAATTTGGTTTTTACGTTAGGAATCTAAAGCAAATACCTTTCGAATGATCAAAACCAAAACCTTGGATTTTGTGCCCACATTTCGTTCAAACCTACATAATTATTATCTTTGTTTGATTGTCTATGCTCCTAGAACTGTATTTACCGCCAAAACTATCATTGTGAAATTACATGGTTAAATACCAACCAAGAACATTGGCAATATGTATTAAATAGATGTACCCCATATCAATATCAATTAGGGATTGATTGGGCATGGTTTCACTTTGAAATTCGATGGGGCAATGGTTAGTTCGGCAACGATGCCCAGTGCCATTGTTACAGGAGTCCTTTAACACTGCAGATGATTGCATTATATTGATTGGCAAGGAAATAAGATATCAATGATGAGTAAGTAGAAGGTATGCCCCAGTGAACCAGGCAGTATGGGAAAAATGTGGAAGATGGGGGGTCAGCCAATTTCAACCATTTTTGGTGAAAAAACATGTGTGAGATCTATTCACAAATATAACTTTGAAAAAAAAATCTGACATGCCACCTCATGGAAATTTGCAACCGGCCCCTAAAATTGGCCCAAGATGCCCCCTTCTCAGACTTGTTAAAATGTAATTTTACACCAACTTTGAATGCAGTTTGATACCATAAGATAACCACCTTAGAACATGACCTTTTCTACATAAGATGTTCAGCATTTGTCTTTATTGGGGACTCTGACAAAAATGTGTCATTTGGAATATTCCATTAATTTACAGGGATGTAAAGTTATTTCCACAATTTGAAAAATTCCCGCAAAAAACTAATATTTATGTCTACTTTGAGATCTCTTGTCAAGTTGGCCAGCATACTATGATTGATTTTGCTGGAGGAAAAGCACTTAATCCAAGGTTGTTAAAGAATTGTATTTAGATCCATGGTGACGTTATTTCCTTTTAAGGATACACTGCATTTAATGTGCCATTTTTTAGCTTTTGAACCTAGTCAATTGACTGGATGGCGCTTACTTAAGTTGCCATAATTAACCCTACTCGCTGTAGAGTCAGGACTTTAAAAACAACTCAATGTTTAACGATCTTTTAAAAGTTATGCAATTATATTCTAAGTAGTTACTATGTTGGGTTTATTCCACTTTTTGGAGGGGTTCCATTAAATGGATGGTAAAAATTTATATTGGAAATCAATGTAAAGTTGGCCCAATGAGCTGCAATACAATGAGAAACTGCAGATTGCAAGTAATTAACAATTTTTACAACAATAATAGGGAGTACACAGGTTGACCTCTAATGACCCCATGTGCCTCTGACCTCATTCACCAACTGGCACAATGGACATGATGGATTTGTTGTTGTAACATTATATGGGCATTATCTTCTTCACTTCCATATTCAATGGATTCGACATTATCTTTTGCTATACACTGTGTTCTGTATTTCTGTTGCCTCCTTGCACTGTCTCTTCTGCACGTCTAGGTTTGTCTTTCGTTGCTGGGCTGATATTCCTAATTCCGGGCCTTAATTTTAATGAGGTAATGTAAAATATGAAAACATTTCTCACACCAAAATTATAATTTGATGGAAACGTGTGGACCAAAAAAAAGGTTGTCAATCAGGTTAACACACCTGTATGATTGAAAAATATTCTTAGATTTTCCTATAATATTATTCCATGGTGTTGTGACATTGATACTCTAATATTTGCTTACTGTGTACAACAAAAACCACTGGGGATAATCTGAGCAATATTAAAATACCATAATGGTATGATTTATCGGTTATTCAAATACCTATCACTTAATGTAAACATATTAAAAGTATATAATGGTAGATTCTTCAAACCTTATGAGTTTTAATAAGTGCAGTGTGCACACACATGCCATCTAATATTATGTAATTAGGCATAGGATTTAATTAGGATGAAAATCATCAGCCTTTGAACCTGCATCACCTTAATTTGGCTGCCTTAAACCTGTGGAGTATAATGTCAACCAGCCGAACTCAGTCTATTCACCGCTCAAAGAAAGGGGAGCTATTGCAATCCCCCTAAAGAACAAACCCCAAAAAATAAAATCCAAAAACCACCAAAAAACAACTAGGAATTTGCCGGTTCTGGCTTTTGCTGCTCGCTATATTCAAAGATAAAGCTGTGGGACCGCCCAGCCTATTTTACAACTTGACCTCACAGACCTTTGACCTTGGTACGTGACCCCTTGAACATATCAGTAAAATTGAGGGACCAATATTGCGCAGTGACTCAAGTGTGGACTTTTCAATGTAGGTCTATTTTACATGTTTAGACCTATTTTCAACTGACCTTGACCTCATCAACAATGAGGGATCCCATTGTATTGCGCCTATGTCTCAAGTTTGAACTTTTCAATGTGGTTCTATTTACATGTGTTAGCCTATTTTCCACTTGACCATCACATGACAGTTGGCCTTGGCACATGACCTTGGTATCATCAACATTAAAGAGGGATCCCATGGCGCACATGTGACACAAGTTTTGGTTCAGTTGAAAATTCAACTTTTCAATTGAGGTCAATTTAACCAAAAGAAAAACATTTTTGTGACACACAAACATACCCACAAAAAAAAACAAACCGCCTTTTTTTTTAAAAAAAAAAAAATGAAATATTCAATAAACCACTGCAAAACACCACTAACTTTGTACTATCCTTTACGTTCATTTTAGTAGAAAAAAATCAAATATGGATCACAGCACATTTGGGGGGATAAAGCGACCTTAACATTTCTAGGTGGAGGTAAACCGGCAAAATTATCTGTAAATTTATAAAAGCATAAAATTTGCTAGGCCTTATGTAAATCAGTCTGTTATTTGCTGGGCTTATACGTCACTGTGACGTCAAACGGAAGAAATTGTGGGTACTTATTGGTTCTTTAGAAAAGAGGCGATCAATGGATCTGCATTGACCACCAAACGCACTTAGCAAAAATTATGGGTGTTAGAGAAAATGGCTCAGTTGACGAGAGTGGGGGGTAGCACTAGCAGAACAGAGTATATCGTATTCATGTGGCAAAGTTCCACTTTGACCACCCAAACATGAATATTGCAAGGAAACTGGTACCATATTTATAAAAATACAGCCCATTTTCTCCTAATCAGCATAGTTGACACAGAAAACAAATAGTAGTATAAATTGTAGTCTGCTTACTGAAATTTTTTTTTTATGTGTACATGTTCTTTTAAGCAAAAAAAAATATGATCAGAATAATATTCCCTTATTTAGGGCATTGGTTTCAATGCATTCTAGAAAGCTAATGAAATCTTCTCTTGGGCTGAGTATTTCTCGATAGGCCTACCGTCCTGGATAAAAAGTGGATAGCAAAAAGTGTATTATATTTGTTTGAAAGTAAAAATATTTTGTAAACCGTTTGAAGAAATTGAATATGTCTGGGGCCTTAATAGAAAAATAAAAAGGCCTATATTTTGGTTGTTTGCATCAAAATAGCTATGTTACCAAGTTAAATTGTGGTAGGGTTGTGATGGGAGCAGCAGGGCACTCCACTTGGCTTAATAAAAGTCCTGAAAGTCTTAAAATAACTGTTTAAGTGGTTTCAAATGTTTTTTCATGATTCCGAAAAAAGGTTATGTCTACTTGTTGCATTAATTCGCCCAATAGCACAAGGGTCCATTTTTGGGAAAAAAAGGTCCATCCACTTTTTCTCAAATAGCCCACCCAAGAGGGCCCGGACATTTTGGGGGACACACAAAATCTCACACCGGAAACTTGTGTTAGATTGCCCTTGGCAGATGGGGCCAAAGAGTTCATAAAAACTGATATAGGGAAGGGGACAGCATTTCAAATTAAATAATTGGATACTCTCAATTCAATATGTCTGCCCATGTTACCAAAAATGCTGTTCCTTTTACTGGCAAATTGATTACCATTTATTTCCATGAATTGTATGTTACTCTATGACCCCCTTCTCTCTTATAAAAGGATTAACCCTGTCCCCTTACCAAGCCTTTTTTTGTAACACGGTTTTTACCGGGGGGTGGTTACCCCCTCCTCGAAAATTTTTTTTTATAAAGCAACCCGATTGCTATGATTTTGATTATCAGTGGGTAGCTATGGTCTCCTCTTTCCATTGTGAACAAATAAGTACCAACATACCTAGTATGGCGTCCCCCATGACGTATTCAAGTCCGCGAGTCTGCAAAGTTGGCATTTTCATAGAAACTAGGCGACAATCCAATTTGCGCTTAAAAAACGTAGGAATATGGATTGTCATGCGTTTTCGTTCTAAGATGGCAATTGGCTCGTTTTAACATTAAACAAAGAGTTTTAGAGCCATACTGTGCATAATATTTTCAAAAATCCACCATTATAAAATTTCCTTGGGTGCAACCACCCCCCCCCCCTTAACGTTAGAACTTTTATGGCATACCTAAACCCGGTGCAGGAGTCCTTCACATTTGTTTCGCTAAAATGACCGGAAAGGATGAGAGAAAACGATGCACCGAGAGACCTTTTACGATTTTTAGCGATTTAGCGCACCGGAGCGAAGTTCGGGTTAGGGGGGGGGGTGGGAACCACCCCCCCCCCGTGGTAAAGAGAGGGTTAGAAATAGGATAAATAATTGTCTTGCGTAATTACACCACCTCCATTACAAGAGTGGGTAAAACACTTCAGAATCTCCCATGTACTATATAAGTATTTCCACCCTCGCCTTAGTGCTAAATGACAAGTTTCGTAAAAAAAAACAAATTCAGGTGATTGTTTTCGCCTCGTTTTTGGTCATTTTGAAGAAAAAAAAATATGAAGGATTAGCACCTCGGGTTAGGGTATGCCGTTAAAGTTGATGGGTGGGGTGAGAAAATGTATGGTATATTTGGAACATTCTGCCTTCTATGATCTAAGAATCTAATTATACAAAAAAAAAGGATTTGTCATTTAGGACCGGAAAAATGCTATGTGATAATATTCGCAAATTTGGTCTTAAATTGGATTTTCGTATGTCATACATTGTGTGTTTGTGGAAAATGGCAATTTTGCCGAATTATGGCGTAATGGATGCCATACGATGTATGTTGTATTTGTTAGGTATATCAATGAAAGAAAAAGAAAGGGATCATAAGCGATTCACTGGTACCAAATCAAGCATTAGGTGCTTTATAAAATTCCAGAGGGGGTGCGTTAAAATGCCTCCTTGGTAAATTGTGTTATATAAAAAAAGCTGGTTAAGGACCAGATTAATGAAAGCACCCAGATTGATAAATGGAATAGTCCGATGATTGTTCTTAATAAAATTATTCATGAGAATAATTATTTTAATTAAAAATCACTTGTTTAAAATAGAAAAGGGAAGAAAGTTTTATTTCAGGAGTACAAGACAACACATACTCTAAAATTTTAAAGGACGGAAAATCTTGCAAATTACCCGAAAAATACAATGGAATAGTCCAACTATCAACTTGTAAAAGTAAATTTGTTATACAAAAATATTGAGAAAAATAATAAGCACTGTATTCAAAATATTCCTTTGACTCAGGGATCTCTTCAGGGAGATAAATAATGACGGCATGCGATAAGGAAAATGATAAAAAATCCCTATATTCAAAACTAGAAAAGTTTATGGTTGCTTTTGTACAAACACAAAAAAGTTACCATGATTTGATTGTTATCTTGATTAGCTATATATACTTATAATATCATAGAAATAGATAAAATAAAGCACTGGCAAACTTTGCGTTATGAGTTTCTTGATTGCGCAAAACTAGGTCCATTTTTACATTTTTACTTTTTTGAGAAAACCAGAAAGAAAATACATGAAACCCCCCCTTTTTCCCGGGGGGGGAAAATGGAACGATCCAATGTCGGAAGATCTTTCTCTGCTATGTGTAAGAAAAAAAGGATTATCAAAATGAAATAAAATGATAATATAGATGATCTTGTTTACAATTGGTACCCGTCTGAAAAGTGGGAAATATGTCTTTTTCACTATGTGTGGAGAAGAGACTCACTAGGGCCATTTTAGGGGGGGTCATAATTCTCCCAGTTATGGCAGGTACTCAACAGGGACACATGTGTCAACATAAAAGTATGAACAAAATTTGGCGACCCCCATCTTCCACCGAATGCCTGACTCTCTCAGGCAATCCCTCTTAAAGTGATTAAGAAAATCAAGGTTGCAGGAAATAAAAGATATTGAGCATGCGGACACTTCAAGGACGGCCCGGGACGAGGAGTGGCGGATTGGACTTAGAGGGTTGCATTCATGATTGATGGTTTTAGGAAAAAACGGGTGACATGTGGAGGGAACACCGGAGCTTAGATATTTAGAGAGAGAGAGAGAGAGAGAGGAGAGATGAGAGAAGAGATGAGAGAGGAGAGAGAGGAGTAGATATATATAAGATAGCTATATATTAGATTTATTAGACAGAATAGTCAAACGAGGGTATACTGTTTAATTTTTCTTTATGTTAAAAATAGACACACAAGCTCAAAATTAGACACATAGCATTCAAAATAGACAAAATAAGCATCAAAATTAGACACACAGCCATGGAGGGATAAGAAAAACACAAATGTTGTGTGGAACAGAGTACCTCAGGTAGCATAAAGACAGACACAGAGAGACACACACAGACATTGAAACACACTTACCAACTTTTAAAATTAATTTATTCACAATCACTATGTGCTATTTGCTCAGCGTTGAAATGCCAAGCATTTATGCGAGGAATTCGCGTCCACGTTAAGTTTCCTTCACCGATTTCGTAATTGCCGATTCGAATTTAGCTGAGGGGTGAGCACATCTACATGTAAAACAAGTTAATTCTGATTATAACGTGACAGATTCTTAATCAATGGATTTCGAACTTCAAATACAAAATACTTTAAAAAGGAAATGGATGAGAGTATTTGTTTAATCTTTAGATATATCAATGTAGACTGTTTCTACGCAAAATAAAACGTACTTAATCCAGAGCGCGCGAGGAGCATAGTGAGTAATATTTTATGTGGCTTTCTTGGGTTACCCAGGATTCCATTCTTAGGGATTTCATAGTTTGTATTGTCAAGAATTTTCTACGTGGCCCGTAAATTTTATATTTTATATGTATATCATGATGTGGCTGTAGAATTCCCTGAATAAAATAAATAAATCATCAATCAATTAGAGGTCGGCGTAGAGTCTTTCTTCAATAAACATAACGAGTCATTTCTATGCAATCGCTCTGTTTACCAAAAGGCCGCTGATTGGGTCTTAATCATTTTAGGGTGAGGGTAATAATGCACTTATAATCATCTAAACATACCTAGAGTATCCCAGGTGTCTCAAAAAGAGAACCCTCAAAGCGCCCTATATATCACGAGGAAAAATCTTTCCAAAAGGGCACATATTGACTGAGTTTGACTGATTATGGCGATTGAAAATTTGTAGCCACATTTAATTTATTCAGGCTGGTGTCTGTTTTAGTTGTCTTTAGAAATACATATTCTCCAAGCACATTCGTCTTTGTTTACGGTTTCTTTTGTTATTGTAAATTAATAATAGGTCGCGCTCTCTTTCCTTTTCGATAATCGACTTGTCCGACTGCATCCGCCGGATGATTGCAAAGCCAGCGATCATTCTGTTGCGAAGTTCTGGCAAGTTTGCTGAGGTCCCTGTGTATACACTTCTTTCTTAAGTTGTTTCCCATCGGGCGAAGTCTAGCGGAGCAAATCTGGGGATTCGGCGGCCAAGAATGGATTCGCAAGCGTTATTGAAATGAAAATGAGAGCGCAAGCCTACATCTGTCTTAGAGGCAGCTAAGAGGAGGAGAGATCTGAAGAATAGGAAGTAAGAGACCGTATTGAATTTATATAATTGAAAAATAACGTTGTCAATGAAGCTTCAATAGATCTTGGAATTTCTCATAATTGAAAAACCGTTTTCAAGCACTGACCTTTGTTCGAAGGAACTGCTTTGCTTTGTATATTTACTTGTTTCCGGGTTGCAAATTCCCTTAAATTACATTTTTGGGGTTGCGGAAAAGACGTACCTTTTGTTTTGGATAGCAAATCAAACTGCTTAGTTTGTTATGGGGTTGTTTGCAAATTTTGCTCAAAATATTCTTTTCGTACTCTTTGTGGTCTATGCTGAGCCTAGTACCCCTTGCAATGGGCCAGTGCCCTCTCCCCTGCCGTGGGATCAAGTGTGATACAGTGTTTTACATACAGTGGAACAATATCAATTTTATCCTCTGTCTACCACCCAAATGTTTCATTGAACAAAAGTACTTGGCGTAAATGGATCTAATTGTGTCAGATCACCAGAACAAATCTATCTGATTAGCTTCCTCTAAAAACTTCGCTGCGACTTGAAGCACGTTTTCTCAGTCAGGTCCTCAATGTGAAGATCCCCATCAGGAATATCTGGGTACGATATACGGTCTGTCAGAAAAGCATAGCTTCCCTGTAAACATCATGATGAACAAACCCCAACAGACGGTTGAAGTATTGAGTAGTTCCTGCATAGTTGTTGTATTGAGCTTGATCGTCCCAGGACATTCAAAAAAAGTTAGGTAGGCGTTGAACCTTTAAAATAAAATAACATGGAGGGTTCGTGGAGTGTCAAATGTGTGAACACGTATTTGGAATAAATACGGAATAAATCGCTTCTCATTTTGGTGGCGCTGTTCTGGAAGTTCAGCTCCATAGAAAAACGTGTCAAACACAATTGGCAGGTCATCTGTGGTGTAAAGATGCCGATTAAAAAAACGTTAGAATGTTAAAGCATCAATTGAGGAAAATAAAGAATGGAGAAAGAAAAAGGAGGGATTGAAGGGAAATATATAATGAAGACTTGGTTTACAGATAATATACACAAATACATTCCTAGCCTTCTCAATATTCCCAAGCTTGAATCTACTTCCCAGGGCTCTACTCCATGTCCCGATGCTCGATACAGGGAACGTATGAATATCAGTACACTAGCGTTATTGTTTGTTGTTCTGATGAAATGGTTATTGCTTTAATTTGGGGAATACGGAATTCACGAAGGCTTCATATCTCTATGCAAGAGAAGGAAACGTGGTGTGATTTTCAAAAGGTTTGTACGGTTATCTTGAACATATAATTCCAACCAATAGCCATAGTGAATGTAGTTATTAAAGCCATTTCAGCCGTTTAACAAAAAAGCGAGTTGGTGTTTGACCTGTAATATGATTCAACAACGACTTATACTTTCCTTGTTTCGTTTCCTTGTGCACCTGCAATATTTCTACCTGCAAGCGCGGTCTTTCACGGAACTCGATTATACTGGTGAGGTTTAATTTAAAATGCGCGATAAGGTATTCATTTGTTCATGGAAAAATTATTTTTAATTGCACGTTTCAATTAAATGTAAAGCATCGCGTGTCTTCCTATTTTATCTGTCTGGTTTTGTTCATTCTTCATTGCTACTAACTTTCGTTCGCAGGTTATTGTTAATTTCCAAAAGTAAAAAAAAATAGTACTTTCATCACGAGTAATTATAGGGGACTTGTAACAAGCTCTATCCTACGCCCCCTTCCGGTTAGGTGTAGTTGGGTTTCAGACCGTTAGTAAGACAAGGTTAAAATACATAGAACATACATTAACAACAAAGAAAAAGACACCGGAAATAAAAGCCACAGTAATGACCTAGACCACAGAGCTCCCACCAAGCTAGCCAGCGAGTCTCTTCAGTGGTTTTGCGAATGTGAACGGATCATTTTATCGCATATTAAATGGTTTCCTTGTCTCAAACTAAAAACCCAGACAATATTGACATTTTATACTAGAAACTTGGAACTAATTGCAACATGCAACAAGCTCTTCTCCTACGTCACAAATTTTCATGACAATACATGTGATAGGCCTCCAGAACTCCCAACATCCTGAAAGTCCTGGCTAAAAATCGCTGACAGGGACATTGTAACATAAATGTGTTAGGTAAATTTTGAAATTAAGTCAAAATTATCTGTGAAATCTCATCATGTATTGTCTTGTTACTCTCTAAATTTCTTATATTAAAAGCTAATCTAATTTGATTGCTATCAGACAAATCTAAAGTTTAGATTTCAAATTTAAAAATCAAAATACATTGAAATATCCAAATCTCATAGATTGAAATTTATCAAAATTTAGATTGTCCTCCATTTTAATCTATAAATTTCAAAGGATTGAAAGGTATAGTTTGTTCTAAGTTCTGACTGTTAGTTGCACGAGTATATAGCCCTATTAATGTTCAAAGGCCTCTGGAGAAAAAAAAATTACCCAATTCTCAATAAGTTGTTTGACCTTATAGAATGCAAAAAAAAAAAAATTAATTAACCACAAATTATATCATCACACCCAAATATTGAATGCTTTCTGGTCCCTCCTTGTAGACCTTGACACAAACGCACATCAATTCTATTTGATGTCCTGGGACCTTTACCTCTAAATGTAAACGATTGAAAACATCACCCCCAAAGAATGAAACTCTTGTAAACCACTAGAAAATGAGTGAAAAGAGCGAATTGTACACTCAAACAAAGAGTGAAATCACTCCAAAAAGGAGTGGATTTTTCCACTCATTTCGGGGTGTCCTTCGTTCACTTCACTCCTCAAAAGTGTTGTCCTTCGTTTAACTCCTCAAACGAGAAGAAATCCCCTTTTTGGGGTGAATTTTACTCGTTTGCAGTACAAAACCACTCCTTTTGGAGTGGATTCAAGAGTTCCCTCTTGTGGATGAAATTTTCACTCGTTGTAATTTAGAGAGTAAGCGAACCCATTTTCTAAAACTGGGTAGACGAAGTAAGAGACGTAAAGTTTTTGCCCAGTGCATAACCACGTAGACCTCTTAGATCATGGGTCGGCCGTTCTAATCCACTGGACCACATTGCCTTGATAAGTATATGATGATCCCACAATTTTTCTAAGGTTGTAGTCCACACATATTCTTTTCTCAGGCTATTTCACTGACAAGAGATAGCAATTGGCACAGGACCCATAGCGAGACCTGTAGGTCTGATAACATGTTGTGACAATTTGTTTACTGTTGCAGCAAATTTGGGTATAGAAAAGGTTACAAAATTTTCAAGAAAAGACGGTTCCCCCGAACGTAACCTGAAATCTAGTCTGAAATCAATCTCGAGGGGTGAAGAAAAATGTTATTTATGCCAAAATCAAAATAACTCAACATATTAATTAACACAACTTGTTCTATCTTCGAAACTCGCTCCCGATAGATCATTGCTTTTGCATATGCATTACCTCGGCATATATTAGGTTGTATTTTTTTTGATCCTTATCTCTACTATTATACATACACCTGTAGAAGCCTAGAAGCTCATGTTATCAACAATCGTGCTTACGTTTTGTGAACTAAATTCGTTAAGGCTCATTCAATCAGCACGAGAAGAATTTTCCAATATTGAAACTCGCTCTCATTGTATCATGCATTTTTTAACATTCGTGCTCGCGCAAATCTTTTATTAGAACTCAACATCTGCATATAAGCTTGTTTCCATCTTGAAACTCACTCACTTGGATCATGTAACTGGTATTCATGCTTAAACTTAGCCTGATTTATGATCAATCCGTTCGAATTCTAGTACTACTAGCCTCTCTGTACTTATTAGTACGGCAATGTTAGTTATATATATCCCGTTCACCGCATTGAAATTGAAAGCTGTCCCTTAAGTATAGCCTATCATCGACCTTAACTTGGCATACATGATAACGTTCAAACGTACGATGCTTTAGGCCTAAGCCGTAACGTTTACACCGTTAATTATGAAATTAACACATATCCCGAGGAAGGTAAATGAGCCGAAACTTGCCTTTAATGTTCCGAACTTAGAACATACATAGTAGCATCATTTAAAACCTAATCCATAAAAAATGCAATCGTAACAAAGAAATTATGCTTAACGAAACCCCTAAAAGGGTTTCGCCATATTTCTACTGAAATATGGGGTGGTGGCCAAGATGCAGCTTGCAAGACGATCGTTTCTGGATTCCTAGCGGGTCCTTCATCAGCTGCACTGCTAAGGTTGGAATAGCATTTCCCTATCAATGCCTTAATTATTTTATTTTTAAAGAGTATGACCCAAATTGTGTCATATACATCGGTATTGACCACTGTCTCCGGTTATGAGTGTAAACCCAAAATTCGGTTTACACCTCGGTCGGATTACAAGCGTGCCTACGGGAAAGTAGTCTGCCCGGGTCATGGAAAGTCCTGTGACTTGACTTCAAAAGTCGACAGTTAGGTTTAATCGAAATATAATTCGACTCTTTACCCAGGCTTTTTTCACATTAAGAGAATGGCAGCTAGGACAGGGGTAGAACTGTTAGTTCGGTCGATCTTAAATGCTCGATTATTACCTCTGCTGCGTTCTGTGTCAGTGTGTGGAAACATACAAAATGTTGTATCTTGCGGGTCCCGTACTATTAACCCCGAACAACAAAAGTGTCTTGCCTTGATTGATCAACAAAGGGGCTTTATGATCAGGCAACAAGCTAGCCAATCAGAATTCATTAAAATTGGGCGTTGGCGATTATTATGTAAATACGGGAAGCCCAGGTTCGCGGGTACGCTAACTGAGCTGAATATATATGATCTAACGACTGTCGAGTCAGAATGCGAAACTAGTTTAATAGCCAAGTAAATATATTTTCTATGCTTGAACTTAGCATGGTTTTGATTCATTTTAAATATATAAGCATTCAAACATATCGGTACTAGTATTGGACCATGCTGCTTAATTTTAAGCCTTGCCATAGACCCGTATGTCAATGAGAAAAGTATATATTACTTTACCATACCCAACAGGCAAGTATTAGTGTATTTCAAAAGCTTAAAATTAAAACGTCAGTTCAGCTGTAGGGACTCAAACTGGGCTCTGACTTATGATAAATCGGATTGAGTAAAAGAGACGGAAGCTATTTTTGAGAAAATAAGAATGCCAAGTTTTCTGAAACAGAATATAATAGTACCAATACCAAAGTTGTTTTCTATCTTGAAACAAGCTCCATGGAACAACAAAAAATTTATCATCATGCTTGAATTCGCATGATAGTTTATTCCGGGTTTTGTAACCTTGCCCCACTACAAACCGTTCGGTACTTCGTAATGAGGCATATATATCGCTGTTGCTACTACTTAAAGGCCATTCAATCGGCTAAATGAATATGATCACGACTGTCTTTTTTTTTTCTTGAGTTAAGAAGATAATATCTAAATATAGTTTTAGAGTGTAAAGCTACACGTTTTGATAAAACGTGTGAAATTTGGAAGTTAAATTAGTGACATGCGCAAATTTAATACCCTATGCGTGGGCATGTAAACTATCTTGCATGTCATAATGAACCATAAACAACGAGCCCCTTACTAAGATATCAATAAGAACTTCAACGAGATAGATATCCACAGGACTATCCGCCCGTGTGCCAATACTAGCCGTTCCTTCGGTCGACCCGCACAGAATGGCTGCGCCCCCCCCCCCCCCCCTACCACAGAGAGATACCGCTACAAACCGGGGGTAAATATACCAAATTTTCAAGAAACGACGGGCCGAACGGAACCTGAATCTAGTCTGAAATCAAATCTCGAGGGGTGAAGAAAATGTTATTTATGCCAAACTCAAAATAACTCAAATATTTTAAAAAGCTTGTTCTATCTCGAAAATCGCTCCGATAGATCATCTTTTTCGATATGCATACCTCTCATATATAGGTTTATTTGGTTTGATTCCTTAGCTCTACATTTACATACACCGGTAGAAGCTAAGTAAGCTCATGTTATCAACATCGTGCTCACGTTTTGTGAACACTAAATTCGTTAAGGCTCATTCAATCACGAGAAGCATTTTCCAAATGAAACTCGCTCTCATGTATCAGCCATGTTTTTAACATCGTGCTCGCGCAAATATTTTATTAGAACTCAACATCTGCAATATAAGCTTGTTTCCATCTGGAAAACTCGCTCCCTTGGATCATGTAACTGGTATCATGCTTAAACTAGCCTGATTTATGATCAATCCGTTCGAATAATTTAGTACTCTAACATCTCTGTACTTATTAGACGGCCATGTGTTATATATATCCCGTTCACGCCTTGAAAGCTGTCCCTTAAAGTATAGCATATCATCATGCATTATTGGCATTAACCATGATAACTGTTCAACCGTACGATGCTTAAGCTAAGCCTTGTACGTTTACACCGTTAATTATGAAATTAACACAGATCAGAGGAAATCGCCGAACTTGCCTTTAATGTTCCGAACTTGGAACTTATACATAGTAGCATCATCCATTTAAACCTAATCCAAAAAACATGACATCGTAAACAAAGAAATTATGCTAACCGAAAACCTCAAAGGGTTTCGCCATATTTCTACTGAAATATGGTTTGTGCCAAGCATGCAGTAGCAGACGATCGTTTCTGGATCCTAAAGGGGTCCTTCATCAGGTTGCCACTGTAAGGTTGGGATAGCACCCCTACCCATGCTTAATTATTGTATTTTAAAGAGGTATAGACCCAAAAATTTCGGGTTGTCTATACTCGGTATGACACACTGTCTCCGGTTATGAGTGTAACCCAAAATTCGGGTTTACAACCTCGGTGGCTTACAAGTTGCCTTCCGGAAAAGTTTCTAGCCAGGTGCAGGACAAGTCCTGTGCCTGACTTCAATAAGTCGACAGTTAGGTTTAATCGAAATATAATTCGAAATATTACCCAGCGTTTTAACATTAAGAGAAAGAACTGGCAGCTAGACAGTGTTGTAGGACTGTTAGTTCTTGTCGATCTTAACTGCTCGATTATCACTCTGCTCTTCTGTGTCAGGTGTGTTGTACAACATTCAAATTTGTATCTTGCCGGGTCAGCTATTATTACCCGAACATCAAAGATGTCTTGCCTTGATTGATCAACAAAGGGGCTTTATGATCGGGCAAAAAGCTAGCCAATCAGATTTCAGTAAAATTGGGCGGTAGCGATTATTATGTAAATACGGGACGCCCAGTTCGCGTGGGTACGCTAACTGAGCTGAATATATATGATCTACCGACTGTCGAGTTAAGAATGCGAAAAACGAGTTAATGGCCCAAGTAAATTATTTTCTATGCTGGACTTAGCATAGAGTTTGATCATTCTTAACATATATCTTACATCGGTACAGTATTGGACCATGCTGGTTAATTTTAAGCAGTGCATTAGACCCGTATGTAAACTGAGTAAAATTATATATTACTCTACCATACCCAACAGGCAAGTATAAGTGTATTTACAAAAGCTTAAAATTACGAACGACAAGTCAAGCGTGTAGGGACATCAACTTGGCTTGACTTATGATCCATCGACTGTGAGTAAAAGTTACGGAGTATTTTTGAGAAAATAAGAATGCACGTTTTCTGAACCAGAAGAATATGTCCAATAACCAAAGCTTGTTTCTATCTTGAAACCCCAACAAGATCATATGGAAACAACAAAAAATTTATCAGCATGCTTGAACTTAGATGATAGTTTATTCCGTTTATCCTATGCCCCATACCAACCTTTCGGTACTTTGTTTACTGAGGCATATATTATCCGCTATTGCTACTACTTAAAGGTCATTCAAATAGGCAAATGAATATGATCCACCGATGTTGAGTTAGAATTATAACTATATAAATAGCGTTTTAGAGTGTAAATTACCACGTTTTCTAAAACCGTGATGAAAGGGGTAATTTAAAATTAGTGACATGCCGCAATTATACCCTATGCGTGGGCATGTTAAATATCTTGCGTCCAATTTAACCAAAATAACGAGCCCCTTAATAAGATCTCAATCGAACCTTCAACGAGGGATAGACTATCCACAGGCCTATCAGCCCGTGTGCCCATACTAGCCGTTCCTCCGTCGACCTGCACAGAATGGCTGCGTACCACAGAGAGATACCGCTACAAACCGGGGGTTAATAGAAAAAATTTTCAAGAAAAGAAGGCCCCCGAACGGAACATGAATCTAGTCTGAAATCCAAATCTCGAGGGGTGACGGAAAATGTTAATTATGCCGAAAATCAAAATAACTCAACATAGAATAACACAAGCTTGTTTCTATCTCGAATCGCTCGAGAGATCATGCTTTTGATATGCATGACTCGCATGATATTAGGTGTATTTGGTTTGATCCTTAGCTCTACTATTATACTACACATGTAGAAGATAAGTAAGCTCATGTTATCAACATCGTGCTCACTTTTCGTGAACTAATTCGTTTAAGGCTCATTTCAAGCACGAGAAGACATTTCAATATTGAAACCGCTCTCATGTATCATGCCATGTTTTTAACATCGTGCTCGCGCAAATATTTTATTAGCAACTGCAACATCTGCAATTAAGCTGTTTCCATCTTGAAACTCGCTCCCTTGGATCATGTAACTGGTATCATGCTTCAACTTAGCCGATTTATGATCAATCCGTTCGAATTCTAGTACTACTAACTCTCTGAATTATTAGTACGCGCCATGTAGTATATATATCCGTTCACGCATTGAAAGCTGTCCCTTAAGTATAGCCTGTCATCATGCATTAACTTGGCATAACCATGATACTGTTCAAGTACGATGCTAAGTAAGCCTTGTCGTTTACACCGTTAAAAACATTCTCATACATTTTCAAAAAGTGCAAAATGTCTTACCTTAAAGTTATGTACAGTTACCACTTATGGAAAGAAACCCAGCAAACAACGATAAGGATGTGTTAAATAAACTTCTTATGCAGACTGCTTGCAGGGAAAAAGTGATCGTACTATTATGCATAGGTAGGGTTTCAAGTTGAAGGGCTATGAATGGGATCAATGCGATGAAGTGTGTCAACACAAAGATCAACATTCACACAACACAGAAGGGAAATTCCCTCGAATTTACATGACATCAATCAGCTTAAAATCTGAGGAAGGAACTGGGACCTTCAATTCGACGCCTTTCTTGGTCATTTACATAAATAGTCTTGGTTACGTGCGAATACCAAGCATAAACAGTGATATAAATATTTGAGCTTTTGCTATACCTTAGCGCATGTTGAATGATTGTTGTTATTAATATATTGGTATCTGCCATCAAGATAGATGCCTTGTTGCATAAGAACTTATGTTCGTGTAGTAGGTTAGATTATACAACAAAAATAGTTATATTTTAGAACCTGGTCGTATAATCCCGAGTTTTTTTTCGGTTGTTTGTGTGTTTGTTGTTGTTGTTGGTTTTGATGATGTAGGTTTGTGGACACATGTCAAACTATGTTTAAAAATAGCGCCTACTCACTATATGATAGCTATAATCTGTAGCTGTATAGGCATATTGCTTCGCACCTCTAAATGTCAGTGACCAGTACTGATCGAAAAAATGGCCGAAGATGTTTTGGTGACAATGTACTTATTTTGGTATTAGAATAAGACACACTATACTAATGGATTAGTAAGTATCGTGTGCTAAATAACGAAACAGCTTGGCAAGATAGGGGTAAGCTTTAACCCTAAAAGAGCCGGGACTTTTTGAACCCATATCACCGCCGGGGCAGATTCCCCTAGTATCTCGGAAACGGATTGACTATATTATGTGTGCGTACCAATGGATAGCTAGACCCTCCCGAGTACATTGATACCAAAAAAAGTACAAACAGGCATTGATGACGTCACCGTGACGTCAAATATGACGTCATGCAAAATGCGAACAATCTAAAAAAATGCAAAAATTCATGTTTTTCGCCATTTTTCAAGCAAAAGTTTTTTTGGCATATGTGTGTCAACGTATGTCAAAGATGTGTAATTTCAATGGGAAATAGCTTTTCGCACGCAGTGCGCGATACGTAACGCCGCGGTCATAACCGTCGGTCCGATTTGTTCAAAATTGGTTCTTAAATCGAGGCGCAAGGCTATCAAAGAAATAAAAATTCCTTTAAAAAGGAAAGGGAGACGTCAAGGGGAAGATCCAGTAAAAGGTATGGGAGGGATTATTAGGATTACTTTTGTAGGAGTTCTCGCAATTTGACAATAGAGCAGCCCAGAGGGTTTTGATCAAAGGAAGGAGATACCAATATTTGAACATAGGAAAAATCAGAGAAAAATATAATTTTTACAAATATGAATGTGTGTCAGCTTGTGCTGGAGATCCGCTGCTGTGTGTGGTCCCATGAAAAGGGTGCAGTTACTTGGGGTCAAATGTGTGAACTGCTCTAAATTGAAGTAACATAGCTCAAAATATAGGTAACTAGGGGCCAAAAAGTCGTTTGGGTCATATGCCATGCGTGGTACTCAGCTTCCAATATATTTGTGGAAATAGGCTAAAGTTCATTTGTTTATCAGGAAATGTTACTTTTTGCAATACTTAATTTTTTGGAAAAAGATTTAAAAGATATGTAACGATACTGATTTCAAATATGTAATGCTTTTCACTGTCAGCATTTCTTGTTATATCGGGAGGAGTACAAAAGTCCCTGTAGGATTCAATGGGGATGGGGGACATTATACCCCTTCTTTTAAAGGGAGCCATGGCTATGCGAAAATGAAAAGTAATATGAAATTAGTATAAATAAATGTGGTGATTTTTTGCAAAGAAATCTGGATTTGCAATCATTGAACTTTATGAATAATTCAATGTTTATTAGCCTATTTGTGCAAATATTTTATTAAGGAGGCACTACACGCACGTTATTCAGTTTACTTTGGTACTCCTGGTTACCTAAGGAACAATTTGAGGTAGTATAGTCCATTAGAGTAAAAGCAGTTCAAAAATTTGACCGCCACAGTAATGTTTATTTTTTTCTCCTGGGGCTGCTTGCACGAGCGAGTTTTTGGCAGACATTCATATATGCAAAAGTTATGTTTTGTGAATGCTTCAACTCAGAGTATCAGCCTGAATGTTTTGATCAAAAGAATGAGGTACCAATATATGAGCACGGGAAAATTCAGAGAGAAATATAATTTGAGCAAATATGTTTCCTGGAGGGTTGTTTCTGCGTGCGGCTTTGGGGAGGGACAATGTACTATGGGTTAAAACGGGTAAATTGCTTTATATCTAATGGAATATAGCTGAAATTATTCGTTAGGCAACCTGGAGGGAAAATGTCAATTGGGTGCTAGATGTAGCTGGGATTTTGCTTTCAATATTATGGGTAATTATAGTAAAGGCTACACTCTAAAAACTGTTTAGAAAGTGAAGGCTAGGTGGTGTTTAGAGGGTTAATGTTTAGCAATTAAACACTTTTTGTTTAGAAATTGAACACATGGTGTTAAAAATTAAACATTTGGTGTTAAGAAATTAAACAGTTGGTGTTTAGATATTTGATATGCTTAGAGATTAAACGCTTCTAAACGTTTAAACAATGTCAAAAGCTAAACACCAACTGTTTAATTTCTAAACACCAAATATTTGATTTCTAAACACCATGTGTTTAATTTCCAAACATAAAGTGTTTAATTGATAAATATTAACCCTCTAAACACCACCCTGTATTCACTTTCTAAACACGTTTTACAGTGTATTCTTGTATTCTGGAAGGTCAATGTTTATAATACCAAGATATTTTTGTTAAAAATATCAAAAAGATTATTCGAAACATGAGTTTTATTTTGTATAGAGTCAGTTCCCTCGAATCATACTAAGATGATGCCGAAAGCGGTATTTTTAAAATATTGTTACAAAGAATTCTGGGTATTACAAATGTTGACCTTAGAGATTACCATTAATGGGTAAAGTATTGAAATATTGGTATTTAAGGTATATTTCGTGATCCTAGGACCTCAGTTTGTTCCTTGGTTTATGGTATTTGAAGTATGAAATGCGAAAAGGTACTCGACGGTTGATTTGGATTTTATGCAAGAATTTGGTGCATAGTGTCTTACATGCCATGGTTTTAACATCTGTTTAGTGGTCAGAAAATACAGATGATGTTGTTCAGATTAGATTGAACTTTGCAAGATTGTAAAATTTGGCACATGTATTTAGACCAACGGTTCAGATGATATAAATCCTAATATTTTTTCGAAAGGAGGGATGAGGCCATGGATCATGAAATGTCTTTTAAAAGAATTCACACATAACAGATTCAGTTTGAAACGCTTGGCCGGATTTGGTGTAACAAAATATAAATTTTAATGAGAAGTACTTTTTGGGGATGAAAAATAAATATTTTATACAAAGTATACAGTGTTATTGCTGAAGTCTTAAACATTCTAAATCTTTAGTTGGCACAATAAATAATAGTAAAAATATAATGGATGTTTTTTTTCTGAAGCTGCTTAGACGGGTTACGTTTTAAGATGCAGTAGCATGCAAAACTAGAGTAATAGTGAGTGGTTAAAAATGCCATTGTGGTATAGTAGATACTGGTTTGTATTCCGAAAAGATGTTATAGAAACGTTTATCTTTGAAGTAGTGAGATAGAAGTTTTGAACTATAAGGTAGATAGGAGAATTATAATGAAAACATTGAAGTTGTTATATTTGACCAAAAAGTGGATAGCATTTTGTACTTACAAACCTAAATTACTGTAAGTAAAACGTGTTTCCAGAATTTGGAATTTTTTGTGAATTACTTCCCAACTTCAAAAGATAAACGATTTTAAGTAAGTAATTGTTATGTTTTGCATTTAAATACTCCAAAAAGGAATAGATTCTTAGTTTGACTATTGAAACCTTTTTACATACTATTACACACATACTACTATAATTACATTAAAGATATGCGGAAAGTGTATCACTTAGTGCAATTATTTACAGTGAAGGATGTTTATGTGAAGAACTGATACACACTTGACAATTTAGAAGACTTTGATTGATTATGTAAATACTGGTATACATACACAATTTAAGCTAATTACCAGTGAATTGTTTAGTTAAACAAGTGAGGTAAATAAGACAAATTTTATTAGGATTAAAGGATTAAATTCGCTCTATCATACCAAAGTTTTAAAGCGTTCTGTACTAAGAAAGTAACATACCTTTAATATCAGTAAAACCTGTTGTGCATAATTTGTAATGAAATCCTATTAAAACATTTTACCAAGTGTTTCATGTAGTGATCGGGCACTTTGGTTTGTTTGGTTTTTAAATGGGTTGATAAGCGATTTTTTACTTAAGCGATTGTGATGTTTTGCAAATAAATATCCAGAATCAATGATATTTCTAACTGTTGCTTTCTTTAATTGGTTGGATTGTTTGAATTTAAAATTAGAGATTTTTTGTATTCACTTGGAACTTGATTGGATTCTCTATTTTTAATAATGTGGATTTTAAATGTGCTGCACGTTTAGTAATGTTGATAGATTAAAAAAGACTTAAAAAAGTAATAAGTATTTGATATACTTTTACATACATTGTACTCTAATTACAGTTAGACATTTTTGCAAAGTGCATTACTTAGTGCAATTATTTACAGTGAAACAGTTGTTATGGCTGCAAAGATGATTTGCAGTTAAGTATTGTGCGATAGCTGTAAAGCATTGCAACACTGAGTTGTCCTGATTTTGTAAATTGAAGTGATACTGGCAGCCTTATATAAATTTTAAGTGCTATACTGTATTATGAAGTAAAAGGTGCATTGCGATCTGTGAAATTGGTGATGGTTCACCTGATACCCTTGAAAAAGAGTTATTTCTAAAATCAAATATGAATAAATTAGGTATCTTTTCACTTTGGTTTATGAAGGTTCTAGTGTAAATTAAATTGCACGTAAGATTAGGCACTTTAAATATATTAAGGCATCAGTTCAGATGACACAAAAAGTCAGAATTCTTAAGTTTTGAAATCATTTGAGGAACGATGTTGCTGAGAATGGATGTTTCACAGTTACTAAAAAAAAATCTTGGTAATGACTTTATGATGTACTTAATGTTGTCGCCAAAGATATCGAGAATGGTTCTTCTAGTTCGTCTGGTGTGTCTGGACGGGATGGTTCACTTTGTGGTGGGCAAGTAAGGCGTTGATGGATTTCCCGAATAACGTGAAGTATGTTGTATTCCCCTGGGTTTCAATGTTAACTTTTGTCATGTAAGTTTTAGCGATTTTGTGTTCCTCAATAAACCTGTCACATGTGGGCCACTTGTCGTTGTCTAACAGTTTCTTATTCATACTGGTGGGTGGTAAGGGCAATTGCGTTGTACGAGCGGGTTCCACCTATTTCTAAAATGGTTCCTTGCTGTGTGGCTCGTGTGTCGTCCGAATCCGGTGTCTGAAAGTGCCTCCAAGTCTGGGGTTGAAGAGATTACCTGTAGAAGATTGAAAAATGTTGATTTAGCCTTTAAGGATAGAAGTAATAATTCTCCCGAGACGATTATTGTACAGAATTGTCTTGCGTAATCGGTGATTTGAATTACAGGAAAAGGTGTGGACACATTAGATACAACATGAGTATACGTAAGAAATGATAAGGTAATATGAATCTGATGTGATTTTCGTATCGAAAACAATGTATAGGACTTATATTGGTTTATAACCTTAAATTTTTAATTTTTGAAATTGTGAAATTGCGGTTTGTTTTTTTTTGGGCCCTGGTTTTTTTGAGTGAGGTGGCAACTATATAATGAAGTTTGTGAGGTGGTGGAACCTAGAGTCAGGTAGAACCTTCAGTGATACTGAGTTATATATAATTTTTTTGCTGAAAATTATCGATTAGGGGGGGTGTTGTTAGAATAGAATCTGCCGGGTGCCACCTTAGCATCCTTGGGCATTTTGAGAAATCCAAGATGGCGTATATGTGATCTTTTTGAGTTATCTAAGATCTCTTGACACAGATATGCGACAATGTAGAATTGGCATGAGGATAAAATTTATTAAAGCATAGAAACTGAACATAAATGTGTTGAAAGGGTACTTAAAACAGTAATGAGTGGTCATTGTCTCAAATTTCAAACACTTTTATTTTCCAGAGTACAGTTCCACAATCAGAAGTGTAATCTAAACTGGGGTGAAAAGCAATTACAATTTATTACAATTAGAGTATCCCAAAACATGTAGATTGAAATTCAAATTTTTTATGCTTGTAATGCACAGCATAATTCCGTAAATTTATGCACGTGTGCCATTATATTACAGTAGATTGATTGAATGCAATTGTACAATGTAATGTACATTGTACGCAATGAATAACGTATTTGAAAACTATAAGTTGAGAGGAAAGAGGGAAGAAATTGTTAACTGACGTACCTTTTGTTTTTAACTGCAATTGTGGATTGGAAGAAATGCAGGAATGAAAGTGCAGTTATTAAGTCCTACATGTATATACACAATGTACATGTAAAGTGCATTGATAAAATTGATATACATGTACTGTTTGAGAAGTTATTGTGCTGTTAATAAAGGAATCTTTTTAAAACACAAATGATGCTGTGAAAACGTGAAGAAATGCAAGCGTAGGCTTGTAGTGAAAGATGATCATTAAGCCAGTTTACAATGTTGAATGTATAATTTGATAGAATAGAAATCTTGTGGAAATATATTTAGTTGAAAGAAGAATGGATATTTTATGACATGCAAGTTCTTTATGAATATCATTCACAGTAGCAATGCTGGAGAATATTATATAATGTTTATGTTATTTAAAAAAATGACTTGAAATCAATCTGGTAAAAACGTGTGAATAAGCTGTTTACTTTGATCATTACCAAAAAAGACTGGTTCTAAATCAGGGCAAATTGTTTTGGTTGTATCAAAGTATAAATGGTAAAACAGTGTAAGGGTATTGATTTGAAAGTCTAAATAGGCAAAAATGTATAATACAATTCACACAATGATATTCATGAAAATATACTAAATATTTCGGGGAGAGGAGGTTGTCAAATTGGGATGAAGTATGGGTATGCGCTGCCTATAAGGCTCATTTTCAGGGTGTTTTTAGTTTCAGGACTTCCATTTTAGGACCATTTCTGTCCAAGAAACCCTACATGTGCTTTTCATGTTTAAATTCATATTCTACCAAAGTTTGTTCAAAAAACCTAAGAAGTAGCTCAACATTGAGGGAAATCGCAGCTTATTTTTTGATTTTTTTTTAAAAACTTAGTTCCGGTGACCGCATTTGAGGGGCTTCAAATCAGCTCCGGAGCGTCAGGTTTGGTCCCCGGGAGGCACATACCAAAAAAAGAAGTTGAGAATCCCCCTCTCCCCGGGTAAATATTTGTTTATGTTTTTACAGTTGACAATTATGAACGAAAAAGAAAACTAACAGTTGTTTTCTTTATGTGAACGATCTAGTAACTTATTGTATTCTTCAACAACAGCTTTATCGCTGTATATTTTTGTCGTTGATAATTGTGTAAGGTACAAGCCTGAGAGGCTCCGTAGCCTACTAAGAGCTACATACGCTTGACCAGCTTGGAATATAGTAGGTCCTATACAAATGACAGCTTTTGAAAGTGATAAGCCTTGAGTTTTGTGTACAGTGCATGCCCAGCATGGTGATAGAGGGAACTGAATACGATTTATGTATCTGCCTTTGTAGAGGTATTCTTGGGTATATTTTTTAATCGGAACACTTGTATTTTTGTTAGAGGTTTGGAAGCTTTTTCCAACTGTGATGTCATCAAATTTGACAAGTATTTCTACAAGAATGTCCGCGTTAAGCCGTAGATGAGTAACTGTTCCCATAGCACCATTTACTAGACCTTCACTTGTAAGTAGATTGCGAAGTAACATCACACGTGTCCCAACAGATACTTGAAGTGATCTAGGTAAACCTCCTGCACTTCTGTTGTCTTTAGGTATAAACATTTGAGGGACTTCTGATCCAGGGTTAACGTCAAATGTTGAGAAAGTGTGATTTGCCGTTTGCGTATAGTAATTGAGGCATAGCAAGTTTTGCATCTTTAAATTATGTTGATGTACTTCTTTGATAGTCGGATAAATGTGCAAACAGTTCATAATTTCTGGATGGTCATGTGATGATGTAACTCTTGACTTCAATAGTTCTGCATCTTTAGTATTAACAACTCCTATGCGAATGTTATTTAAAGTTGTAACAAAAGTATCATCGCCCGATTGACGTTGGTTTATATTCAAAAAATACGGCACAAATAGTGGCCACAATATTTTGTCAGTAAATAAGTGACATCCTCTAACAGGTCTGAGTTGATAGAAATCTCCAAAAAGAATGACATTATATCCACCAAATGGTTTGTCATTATTCGCAATACTACATAAACGTTTGTGAATATAGTGGAATGTTTTTGGGCTTATCATGGAGACTTCATCAATGATAATTGTGTGTATTCCTCGAAATCGGCTACGTAACTGTTTCAGGACCATAGGTGACAGTTCATGAAGTTGTGGCTGGTAACAATGTTGTATTGGAAGCTTGAAAACAGAATGAATTGTAAAACCATGTATATTATGTGCTGCAACTCCAGTTGGGGCTGTTACAATGACAGGATCGGTATTGAGGTGCGTTGCTGTGCAAAGTTGTAACCAGTGAACTAATGTCCGTAACAGAAATGATTTACCCGTGCCGGCTCCTCCAGTAATGAACATATTTAATGGGGTTATTTGTTTGTCGTTTGTGAAGAATTCTTGTATGGTTTGAAAAACAACAGTTTGATTGTTGTTTAGATTGCGTATTTGTTTTTTCAAGTTCTGACTCGGACACATTACAAATGGTTTGAACGTGCCATTCCATATCATCGCGGGCATCACTAGTCACATTTAAGAAATCGCACTCATTTGGTTTTGATTCTGATACGACAGTGAGTTCAGAATTAACTTGTACAGGTTTTAAGCATAAGTAGTCTCTTGTTGGTTCAGATGGTGCAGAATCTTCATGAGTTGCTGGTGCCACAAAAGCTGCAATCTGTCTCCTTGACAATCGTATTCGCCTGATTGATTGCTCTAATTGCATTGCGAAATCATTAATACATAAGGAATTTTGGTCAAAAGAGGCATACTGATCCAAGAAAGCATCTTCTGGTGATGAATATCCAGTTAACAGTTTGGATTCATTTCTATGCGGTTTAAATAAGAGAAGGTTGCTGTAGTAATATTCATTTGAATTTTGTCTGAAATAATATGTTTTAATTACGCAGGCTGTTTTGCGTTGTCTTATTTTCTTGTCATTATAAGGTTTTAGAAGGCTGTAGCGTGGCAACATTCGTGAAGTTTGAGGTTTGTCCTTGTTGTCACAAATCACGAACCATGAAGCAAATCTATGTAAACAATATCTTTCTAGGGTTGTTGGCCTTGCATGATAATAGTCAATTATATTAGACTGAAACAATAAGTTAATATCAGTACAGTTTGGAGGCAAATCTTGCCGATCTTTGCTTGGTTTAATCACTTTGTACCTTTGATGAGGTTGTTGTGTATTCAGGGTAATTGTAACTCTTGAAGAGAAATATAACGGAATTCCACCAAGCCTGTGACATAGTTCTTGCATCCCTATTTTTCTGTGTTTTAAAACTGCTACACCAATTTGAATCATTTGTTGTCTTTTTGTAATATTTCCTTGCTGGAAAGTGTCAAACAAAGAATTAAGAGCATTGCGTAAGTCGTCTGGTTCAGCTTTGCACACATATTTGCATACATAATACGCACAGCTTTCAGCATTACCCACTAGTTGTATATCATGATTTGCCCTCCAGTGTCTCATTATGTCTTTATTATATGCATTCACCATTTCATCTCCAACGTTACGCTTAGTTTCATAAAAGCGCCCTCTTTTAGTAGTTATACTTTCCAAATTTAAAGTTAAGTGAGTATTGTTACAAGGAGGACGCGGAAGATCAAACCGACAAGAAGACTTTCCTTTTGTGCAAGTGAAAGAATGTTTATGTACCTGGAAACGAGAAACTAATTCGTGCAGGTCAGGATCTTCTGAGGATGATGGAATCTGTGTTGAGATGGTTCGGTTAATAGTTTGTATCATATTATTGGAATTATTGATTGGCAAATCAGTCCATACAAATAAATGCAGATGTGGTGATCCTCTTGTTTGGAATTCAACTCGAGCAAAATAGTCTTTAATTTTTCCAAGTGGTTGAGATGGTCCCTTCAACACATTCCTTAAAAGAGAATTCCACCTGTTATGAAATGCAAGAGATGCCATAAGAGGGTCATATCGTACATGTGATTGTTGCTCAGATTGATTGTTGCATTTCATCATGTTTATTAGTTCAGGCCAATTATCATTGCAGCTTAGTGTAATAAAAAACGTCGGTGGTCCAATTGTTTTGACCATAGCAAGGAGTTTTTGCAGCGTTTCTTTCCAATACGCAGCAGTCCCTCTTATACGTTTGGTGAACATATATGAATTTTCCAGTAATTGTTGATTTGTGCTCAAGTCAACCAGATCTTGAGCCGATATTGGTTCATAAGTAATAATGGGATTGTTATTGTGTTTAGTCATTTTAGATGTACGCATGTATACGTTTATAATTCGCAGAAGTTCATTCCATTCTACATGGTTAAGAGCTGATGTAATGTATGTCACATCTTTTCTCCATCGTGGATCAGTGTTATACAAACGGGACTGGTAATATTGTAGATCAGTCATCGGAAGAGGCCTATCTGGACATGATATTCCACCATGTCCATGTGGAAAGAGCCACGGAAACGCCTTTTCTTCACCATATTCAGTGTTTTTCAAGTTGACTGGACGACCTTTAGTCACTTGTAATGTAAGATGAGATGATAAATCATTTACGACATTTGCAGACGTATCAGTCTCAGGAGGATAATCAATTGGTATTGAAGTATATTCTTGTGTAATACTGTCGTGAGTCTTTTCGCATTCTTTTTGATTTTCATGTGGCACTTGTACAGAGTTATAAAAATGGTTATTTTGTTTGAGCCATGACAAAGCTTCTATTAATTTATTCCTCTTAACAGTACATTGACCGGAGGCTCTGTAGGTCTTTCGCATGATACTGTGATGATATTGTTTTTTTCCAGTGGACTATACAGTTATTTGTTTGGAGGATCCATTGACGGTATTGATAGCAATTGCCTTCTTGTGCGAATTGACCTCCCGGTAAAGTAACAATTGTCGGAATATTTTGTAGTAACGAAATAGTCGTTTCTCAATTACCCAAAGATCTGTCAATAGTAATGGTACAGTGCCAGGATTAAGCTTATTGTATGAGAAAGCTGTAACTGGAATATTGCTTGTACGCAGTTGTTATAACATTTTGAACACAGTCTGTCTGAAGCTGAAAGTTGCAAATCATTTACACAGTGATTAGTTATTAAATTGCAATCTTTCATTTTTGACGGATAGTCAAAAACATGACAACAAGTACACGATTCGGTAGGGAGTGCTGAAATGTCTTGCACAAATTTCAAGCTAGTTTTATTATTGACAGACACAGATGATAATTTTTTCAAGCTTGTGATTTGATCATCCGTTTGTGGTGCGCAATGAACAGATTTTGTATAATGACAGATATATAGGGTACCTCTTTGTTACCACATCACATTTCAATGCTGACGGCGTCCGAATACCTGTGATTGTTAATGATGGACTTTGAGGAAAGTGGTCTCCCACGAAGCTTAATTGATTGACAATATGGAAAATACCAGCATTGAAAATAATTGCCAAGCTATTAGTGTTAACATGAGCAACAACGTTTGTGACTGTGATATTCCATGTTCAATACCATCCTTGAGATATAAACCACGTGTTTTGAAATTTGTTAGAATTTGAACATACAGTACCTTGAATGCTTTTTGTGCGGATACGATATTTTGTAGTATTCATTGTGGAATGAAACTGATTTTAGGCAGAATCTGTTTTTTTAGGCAAAAGGTGTCTTTTATTTTTGTTTTTGTGATGCGCACGTAAGAAAGTATAACTGAAGCCACATACCACTGGCATTCCCTGCTTGATAGATTCTGTGTAATGTTGTTGAAATCCCAATTCAGTAAACTATGGCCTTTTTGAATGCTTTTAATCAAACATACCAAAGTTAGAGCTGCACTATGCTTATTCTAAATCGTGGAAATTCATTGTCTGTTTTGTGCAAGACAACATTATCAGGTTCATTGTCTTGTCAGGGATGTTTGATTCAACATCCTGAACTTTGGATTTTGTTTACCAGGCTTTGTAGTTTGCGGAGGATTATTTTGGACACGGTCAACTATATCAGTTATCATCACGTGTTTTAACTTTGATTGACGTTAACCAAAGCAAATTTGAAAAAAGCGTTTTCCAGAAATCCACTGTAAATTCACATTGTTTATAGTGGTGGTCTTTCCAACTGGAAGCAATTTGTTGTTGGCAAACAATCCCTTGTCCTGATTGCGTTATCAATTGTCTTGGACAGTTTCTTCTTTTTAAGCATCGTATGATTCGCGGACAATGGTTGTTTTACAGTTTAAGACCGTCTTCGTTTAGACCATTATTGATTTGCTGAGGGCCAATTATGCAAGTTTGACCAAAGACTGCTATTTCGCTGCGAACCTTGGGATTGTTTTCTAAAATGCCCTGACAATGTGATTGCTTTGTCACCAAATTGGGGTTAACCTCATAATCTGCATTGCCAGAAAATTTCAACTCATAAGACACAGCTCATGGGCAATTAAAGAACATGAGCAAACAGCTGTTTCCCTTCGCTAAGTTAAGGACAATGTATATCAGGTGCATGGGGAAAAATCTGCATGTATATTGTCCATTTCTTGCAATAATTAAAGTGCCAAACAGATCGAATCTCCCAAGTGTCAACAACATTGTAGATGTAATGCGAACTAATTGATATTGCATGCAGAAGATATGTGGGATAATTGGAAACTGTTTGTTTCACGGTTGAAACAGAATTATTTTAACAACGCCATGAAAATATTCTCTTAAATATTCCATATGAAACCCATCCGTATTTGTAAAGAATACGTTAGATGGTAATTCGAATGCATCAGTAAAATGGTTATCTTGCCACCATTAAACTGTTGAGGCTTATTATTTCTTGGGTGGGTACATCTGAGTCCCACTGTGTAGACTATTTTCTATATCTTTGCATTTGCCAACGCTGCAAGGGTTGTACAATACAGCACATTATACAAACAGAAGGCAATTGCTTGTGGACGTGTCTCCTGCACATTCGCCAAATAGATTGGACCACCTTGATGTGTATCTAAAGCAACGACAAAACGCACTTATCGGAGCCATAATGTCCAAAGACCCGAACTTAACTGCTTCCGCTAATACAAAATCTAGGAATTCATTAACTTTCCTTCCTGCAATAAAAGAACCACAAACGCAAAAAAATCATGTCATGTTTTCTATGTGTTTCTTTAATCTCTATTGCATTATTTGTTGTTTTTTATATGATAATTCAAGATTAATCTTTAACACTAATGTTGGTACATTTGTATTATCCAACAATAAAAGTAAGTCCTTGTGGTTTATAAACGTTGGCAAATGCCTTACTGAGACAGTGGTTTTCTAATAATAACACATTCTTCCTTGTATTTTGGGTCACGTGTGTGAATACCAAGTCAATTAAATTATTCTGTTTATTACTTGTCCATTTTGCTATAAATTTGTATATTTTCACCTAATTTTGAAAATTGAAGTCCCTGCAATACTTTTCAAGCAGTTATTTCAAACAAAAATGAAAAAGCTATTTAATATAAAACTAAAGCAAATGGTGTAATAACAATCTCACCTTTTTTTTTATCCAAAAAATATTCAAGAACGTTCATCTATGCACAAGAGGGTGTTTTGAACAACGAACATCTTGATTTAAAATGTCCCTGGCAGAAACTGGAAGGGTGATAACCCGTGGATAATGTAATAAATTTTGGCAATAACCATTAAACTTCATTTTTTATCAAAAAGGTTTATTATTTTTAGTCCAGCCGGGAGCTATAATTCGGGCTCCATAGACAATTAATAAAATAAAGCGTAAACTTGTGTCCGTGAAGAGTCAACTGAATTGAGTTCCCTATCCTGACCGTTGTAGCCGGACCTCGACAAAAAACCGACGTTAATAAATTTTCCATAATTAACATTAGTTATAAGTTATCGTTAGAAACTCCAAGTGAAGAATACATGGCTAACTTAACATGAATTCAAAAATCATCACCATCCAGGGTACTACAAATTCCAACCTAACAACAACAGTAACACGAATCGCAAAACGCAATCACACCTTTTGATGGTCGCCTTTTTCAACACTACAGGTAGGAGGGTGCTCTTACTCATATCGAATGGTTACACACGGTTTTGACTTAAAAATTAGAATTAGAGTCGGTCCTTTGTCCCCGAACTCTAATGACGCTATTTTTCATTCATGAATTAAGATTTTAACACTAAGAATGTATCGAGTTAAGGTTTCAGATAAGATTTTGTAATGTCCCTGAGACAGGGACTGCCAAATGATCACTAACAGTCCCCAATGTTTTTGGGAATACCTAAAGCCCAAATCGAACGGGCGTCTCCCTCACCCTGTCAAAGATCTACGTGTATGTCAAATGCCGCCCTCCCTTTATGTTCAATTTTATACAATATATACTATAACTGCCCATGACTAATTCAGTGTTAGTCATACATTTCATTATTCTTTTCTTTCTTACCATAATTTTTAGAGTGTACAAAATTTTTCGCCAAACCTTAATAAGAAAACTCTTTAGATAGAAGACTAAAAAGTTTTTAAAAAAAGGAAACAATCTAGAACATATACCCCACGTTAGAATAGTATTCTTCCGTTGGACGACTTTTTTTTTTATTTTTGGCAGATTGGGACTTAGTCACACACCAACGCAAGTTGCAGGATGCAAATCGACGAGAAATTCACAGAATCGATTCTCGCAGGACAACTCTCGTAGCCATCCATGCCATGAGAATAATTTTCCCCAATTGAATTACGTATTTAAGTTGTCATTTGAAGTAAATTTGATCCACGTATGAGAATCAATTTCCCCCATTGAATCACGATTAAGTGTTGTCATTTCAAGTAAATTTGATTCTAGCAATATGACGAATTTGCATCGCTGAGTTGTCACTCAACGAAGATATTTTCTAAAAGTATAGTTTATAACAAATTAATAACGGAATCTCTTCCAAGTTCACAAAATTAACAAACTTAAAAAAGAACATCCAAAACATAACATCGCTTTAAAAAGTATTCCGTTGATAGCAATCGTTGCATATACGCGACGCATGGCTAGCGAAAGTAATGGATACTTATGGAATATTTAAAATAAAAATATTCTCCTAATTTAGAATAAATATTTCTATGATACAAAATAATCAGCAATCTCTCTTGAATCTGGCACACATACAATGAAGTTATTCGCGGATTTCTAGCAAGTTTGTTAGGTTCTTCATTTTGGGACATTCAACTGAAACTGTCGTAAGTACTAACGTTTTTCAAATAATGCACATATGACTTTAACACTTCAACAACATATGCATTAAGATTCCCATCTTTACACAAAATAATCAACCATGGCTCTTCGATCTGTTTCATATCAGATTATATCACACTTAACTCAAAAATCAGAATAATGTCACAACTCGTAACATTAACATTAGATTAATTTACAATACAAAGCAACATAATTCGCTTACCTTATGATTACTGGTGACAATTCCAGACATTGTATTCGGATATTTCCAAAGACGCTGGTGCAAAATAACGCAAATCGTATCTACTTCCAAATGCTGCAATGCAATTAACGTTGTAGCTTTGAAATTCCAATCCTACGTAGACTTTTGAATGCACCTATAAATCTCAATTCTTAGGATGTTTGAAACACATCCACCCCTTGGCACAAACATGCAGACAATGACTGCAGGAATCCGCGTACCCACGCTGGTGCTCACGCCAAGACAAAGGACGCCGATCGATATCGACGCGACGCACCAAATTTCTGACCAAACTATCCACCAAGTACTTGAATTTTGAAAAAAACGTCATAATTATAATGTAGAATACTTTCAATTAGAAATAAAGAAATTAATTCCTTTGACCAGCATGCAATTTTTTCTTTCAAAAATTCATAAATGCTTAGAAAATGCACTCTGGGATTATCTCTATGAACAAGTTACGCAAGGATCTCTATGAACACCTTACGCACAATTCAAAAAAACAACGACGAGAAATACGTATTGATTCGCCCACGACTAGTACATGTTGGTGGCCAGTACGGTAAGCATCCGTTGATTCAATGCACTCATACGGTATAAAAGACGGCTGTTAACCAGCAAAATCATAGTGAAAAATTCTCATGAATCTTCGCGATATTGCCCTGTATTTCTACTCTTTTGAACATTAAATTTTTTTGTACGTGTACGTTGCAGTTTTGCGGACCTATCTTATTGAGTACTATCATATGACGGACAATTGCACAACGATGCATTAAACAATCACACAGTTAGATTTAGAGGGTATAAATGCAACGAATACTTTTCTGCAACCTGCCATTGGAAAGTAGGTCAAAACCCAAAACGAATAGAGAGCGGGGTAGCACGCAGGCCCTCGCCCACAAAAAACAAATTGTTTAAAAAATAAAACCTGCAATTTACACAGCATTTTTCCATAACCAAAAAGGTGTTAATATTTCATTTCCCTCTAAATCCAAATAATGTAATAATCATATTTCAAAGGCTGAAACATAACATTTTTATTAGCTTACTTGTAAAATCGTGCCTTCAAAGCATTGATTGACTGGCCAAGTGGGGGTGGGTGTACCTGGCAAGAAGCCTCCTGTGGTTAAAAGTACTTATGAGTATCCATTTCATGTACGTTCTCCTTGAATTTTTGTGCGTGCTGTGTTCAACTTTTCCCTCAGTCAATGTAATAATAACAACAGATTTTATAACACCTCTGCTTTGCAGCGTGTTTACAATGTTGCAAAAATTAAACTCCGCATGTTTTAATGGAGGTTATATAACTTATTTTCTTTGCTTTTTTTAATGACTAACACATGTCACCATTTGTCCCCAATCAATTGGGTAAACAATTCATATAGAAGGTTCAAGTCTTCAATGAGGTAATACTACAATTAATTCTGGCCATGACTGTATGATGCTAAAAAGCATAGCGCTTGATGGAAAAAATGGCAATCACCTCATTTACATACTGTGAACTTCCTATATGAAACCTCTTCCATAAATTATACTAGCCAATATTTATATACCGACAGCATACCCCCTATATCCTCGCAACATGAATGATTCACTTGAAATTTCCTACAGAGTGAAACCAAAACATAGTCAACCATAACATTTTGGCACAAATTCAAACCATAACAATAATAAAAATATTACCCACAACAAGGCCATTTTCCTCCTTATCCTTTCTGAAAGGAATTAGGGCGTCTAGCACTATCTCATTCTAGACACTAACCGACACTCATCCGTAAGTTATAAATAAGCATCATTTAAAAAAAGAGTTTGCACTAAAACACAGAAAATAAACAGTTGCAATATAAGCATGTCCCACAACTGGGTCAGTTTTATCAATGAAATGTATCCCATATTTTTAATTCCACTAAATTTTGTCATAATCCATGAAATAAATATCATTGTTTCAAAACAACATTTCAATTCCAGGAGAAAGAAGTACAGCTAACAAGCAATTATCAGCCTGTACTGACCTCATTTTCATCAATCAACTTAAAATTAAAGGAAGACCAAAAAATGTAAACCACGGCAACCCTTTGACCAATAGCTTCATAGATCTCTCCTGGTATTCAAGTGACACTCTTTGATTCCTTAAGTCATTTCAGGTTTAACTTTCCATGGTACTTATTTTGCAGACAAACAATGACTGCTGAAAATTCAACTCGTCGAACATTCATTATTATTCATATTTTTTTTTTTAGCATCATAGGGCTGTTTCAAGGGACATAAGGATATTGAGGATACAAATTTCCCTAATTTGCAATTGATTGGTTGTGGAACCCACCTACCAAGGAAATTTCTAGAGCTAATAAGCCTTACTGACTGCTGGTTTACTATTAGCTATGCATGTCTGACTTTTTTGGCTGGCAGAGAATAACCCACTCTGGCATGGTGATCCCTGTACAACTGAATGGGTCCCCTTCAATGGTAATATGTGATTATCTGCAAATGCACATCTGCTATGTCCACATATGGTGAAGAACCACTTGCAAGTTTGTGCTGGAAAGCAATACCCCTCCCATTTTCTTCTTTCCAGTGTGTGGCGATCCCTGTACAACTTGAATAGCATCTCCTTCATGGGTAGATGATTGTCTCAAATACACAGCTGCTATGTAACTGTGATGGTGAAGAACACTTGCATGACTGTGCTGGGAATTTTAGGAAATGCTGGTTTGGTTTACATCTTTGCTCAGATACGAGTTATTCCCTACACAGGGTCGTCTGCTCTGATCTGGTTCAATCCTAAACTGGAAGTACATTTCCACTTAACCACCACCGGACTGCGCATAGCACAAAACAGAACCTACTCTATTGAAGCCTGTATAAAAGATTATAGTCACCGACGGCAATGCGGGCATAACAATATAAGACTCTCGGCTATCTAGGCTCGATCAAGCCACGGCTGAATGACCTAAGTTAAAGAAACAGCGTTTGCAGTATACAACACGAATCAGTTAAAAATTGTGTGTTTACATGTACGTGTCATGCAACATGCTGGACGGCACCAAACTGACCCTCTTAGCCACAGGTTCGAGCGCATATAATTAGACAGCAATCAATACTCTCATTGCATTTTCCCAATTCAAACTTGGTCTCTGCCGGTTCAAATAGCCATGCCTATTTCAATGTCAGCCATAGTAAAGATCACCCTGCATAGATGAGAACAGTGTGTTCCGAATTTCAACCCCCAATTTCTGTGATTGACTCATGGCGAAACTTTACTAACACAAAAACAACACCAAATTCACAACCAAAGACCATGTCCAGATTTTACCCATATCATGCGCATACTTTTGACCCCCGACGGTCTAAGATGTCTCTTCGAACTATGAAACACATTGCAGAATTCCGAAATCTCCCCAAGCTGTATCACAAAATTATGACGTCACCATTAAGTAATGAGAGTAATGAACGGCGCTCTTCATTTGTAATTGTACACGAAGAAGTTGTTCGTGGAGAACTCTTTGATCTCTCAGGCAACATTTCATACCCAAATCTATTTTTTAAGACAATCAAAAACTAAATAACCATTTTTAGGTCATTTTGATATTGTTACTGTGTAACTAGTCAACATTGCAGATTCCAACCAATAAATAGATCTGGTATGGCATTCTGACCTAAAATGTTTGGAAAAGGGTCAGGTTTTGGTTAAAATTAAAGAACATGACACATTTTGGATCAAAATCAGTAGCGTAACAGGGGGAGGGGGCGGGGAATGGTTGCCACCCCAGAGAGCTTTGACCAGGAAGAACAAGCTTGAAAATCATGTTAAAGCAGCACTTTTTGCCTGCTCACCAGGAGACTTTCACCTCCAACCACAGAAATCTGCCTCAAAACCACCTCCAATCACTTAATTGGATCAAAAAGTCTGTGAGACTTTCTACTTTTAATCCCAATCCCAGACGAATATTTTCCAACAATAAGCTATAGTTAGAGAGGGCTCAAAACTCAATCGAGTCCTTGCACTCCAATCATTAAAAAAAAGTAGTCAGCATATAGAATATTCTAGATAAATGGGATACAGGTGTAGAGTTCCAAGATAACTACTATCAAAAACTGAGTCACTTCATTAGTAACAAATAGATTTTGTTTAATAAGGTCAATTTTGTACACTTGTACACAAATGGCAATTTATTTGGAGATGTGCAACCTACAGCACTTCATTAGCAATGTGTGGTGGAAATGCTAAAATAGTAATATTAAACTGATAATATAAGAAAATCCATTTGAGACTATAACAAAATTCAGCATGATCAATTCCATTATTCCAAATGTGAATGTCAGTCCTTATCTTTTCCCCCTGTGTTCTTTACGTACTCATGTTTACATTATTTGTTCTGCAGTCTTCATCAAAATGTTCATTTTACCTCCTAAGCTGCTCTCAACTACAGATTGTCCCGGTCCCGATAAGACTGATGCGATTAATGTTCACCATAGCATTTCATATCTGACAAACAAAAATGCATGCACCCTTGGGAAGTTGTTTGCAAAGGATCGATTGAACATCTTTCTCAGAAATGGGAGTACTTTGTAGCATCCCTGCTCAAAGATGTAGCGCATTGGGACGTTAGCTTGCGTGCATGCCAAGCAAAAGCCCTGATCACGTCTGTTCAGACAAAATTACCTTCCCAAGTTTTAAGAGCCATTTTTTACTAGTACCTGTGGATATCGTCATGCAGTACATGTTTTTTTTGTTCTGTCATTTTTTGACTTATCACACAAATGATCCTTTTGGGTCACTGTCCAAGGACACAAAACTCGCATTTTATTTTTCAATTCAGAGTTATCAGTACTGTCATAAGCAGCTAAAATGTGTGGCTGTGGCCGTTGTTGCTCAGCCAGATTTTACCTTATGTTGATAATATAATCCATTACTATGCACTTTTTAATCGTTTAGTAGTATCAGCAAATTGCTGTGATTTATTTTATTTTTAAAGCATTAATGCAACCATTCTCAACCACAATAGAGTGTGTGTGTGTGTGCACGCACGTGTGTGTGTGCGTGCGTGCGTGCACATGGACATAGTATGTGCCTCCTGCAAATCCTTGACACAAAATTGGCAGTTATAAGGTAGTTATGATGAGCTTTAATATCCACATTTATTTAAAATAAAATACATCGCGTGATCGCGGTCCCCGGACCACGAGTGTCATCTGCCGTCGCAGTTTGTTAATGGAGACAAAGGTCACATGAGGTCACCAAGGTCACATGAGGTCACCAAGGTCACATGAGGTCACCAAGGTCACCAACCTGTCACCACACCCCGCCCCCTCCTTTCCACCAAGTTACATCATCGTAGCCTTTACAGAACTCAAACGGCATGCAATATATTAAGGGTTATCATTTTGACCACAGAGACACACACAGACATACGACCAGAGTTATCCCTATGTTCCTTCTGCAATTCTTGCAGACGACACAAAAACTATAATTCTCTGTTGATATGTTGCAACACCAGCAAATGAGACTTAAGATGTTAAGGAAATAACTGATTGTGGCTTTAATAGTCATAAAACCAGCAGAACAATCCAATTGTATAATCACTGAGGCAATGCTACCTTGTCCTTCCCCCTAATGTGCCACCTCACAAAAACATACCTATTACTAAGAAAGCATCATTCATTTAAGTAAATGTATATGGCAAACCTTCCACAAAGCATCAGCAAACTAACAAATATATATCAATGAAACCACAAAAATGTTAACAATCCAATTATTGTATGACATCAATGACAGAGCTGATGTTGCCAGAGTGCAATAAGCAGTTCAAGGCTAGTGTACTTTTAAGTGTCTTGTTATCCCAGGTTTTGTTACATAATCATCTGAGCAAATGCCGGGCAGTAGAATGAGATTCATAACTGATTACGCACAATTGAATCATTGACATAATTGACAATTAATCAATTCAAATTTTTTTATTAGTAATTTAAACAACAGAGTACGAAGAATATGTGCACCTGGCTCTTTTAGCAGTTTATTTTGGCATAGTTTTATTTTTACCGTTTGCAAGAACTATGGTGAATGTGAATTTGAAAGGGTATCAGAGATATTTTAATCCAAAAGGTTAAATTCTGGTTGGTTGAAATCAAGAATTAAAAAAAATAATATACAAATAAGAATTGCAAAAATAAACCCATGAAATATTTGGCTACATACACAGTTGTGCAACACAAATATGCTGGAAAAGCAAACAATTATCATATTGGTTTGATAAGACCTCTGTCGGAGAAAATAGCAAGCAATATCCAGACTAAAGAATGGTACAGGTGACTGGAAAGGCTTTTACCTGCCTATAAGGAATAAAAAAAAATTGTTTGTTTGGCGTAACCCGACCGACATTAAAAAAACCTGCCGACTCAAAAGTTTTTATGCAATTAGCACAAAATAAAAAAAATATTCTGCCGACCGACCCATTATTTTCAGCCACAATTAAAAAGTTTTTGTTTTTTACCAACACAAAGACAAAAAAATAACAAAACAAGACAACAAAGCAACTACAACAAGTAAAATAAAAGATCTTTGCTATGTCATTGAAAAAGCTTTAAATAGTAGCATCTTGTATTCATTTTAGAGTAAAACATTGAGAAGATCTAAAAAAAATTTTTTTTAAAAATCTGACCGACCGACCCTGATATTTTTTTCTCTGTTACGCCAAACAAACATATTTTTTTTTATGCCTAAGTTGAAAATGGTCCTAATATTTCTCTAACCTGGGCACATTGTTTACAGAATACATCTATTTGTCCAGCTATTATCAGCTATTTTTAGGCTTTTGATATTTATAAATATAAAGGAAGGAAAAATCAATATTATTTAGAGGTTATGAAATGGATGGTTACTAAGAAGAAATAGTCCACCATATTTAGCGAGTTCATGTGTGGTAAGAAATTTAAGCAGGGGAAATTTGTGAAAACAATAATGTCATTTCCACTCGTGTGTGTGTTAGCTAACTAATGGTTAGGCTGAGAAAATAAAGACAAAATTTCTTGTGGAAATTCACTGCATTTTAGATGTATAAATTGTAAAAATATTACTCATGATTAAAAATATGCGATGATTGATTGCCCACAAGAAATTTTGTCTTGAATTTAATAATCAAATTACATAAACAGATGAAATCAGGAATTTTCAACATTAAAATGGTAATTTTAGCAGCTAAAATTTGTACTCAATTTTCAGGACAATAGAAGTTACCGAACGAACGCAGATATCTATTCTGGTCGTGACTGCATATCAGCACTCCAATGAAGTGTGACATATAGCAAAATAACATGGGCCTAGATTCAATGAATCGCTGCACTGTAAAATTTGACCTCAAATATTCCAAGATATAAAAAGCACTCAGCATGACCGTTGGATATCAAGTTGTTTGTTTGCTGTTGATCGTTTCCCCCTTCCTTTCTTTTGCAAGAGAATTTGTGTAGTTTCCCACGCTGGAATATTAACTGTATGCTGCAAATATTAACTTGATAAATTGTGTGTGTGTGTGTGTGTGTGTGTGTGTGTGTCCACGCTTGTATCATATACATTTCCAAGGACCTAACCTAACACAAAAAAATATTCTTTTGACAAATAGTCCTGTAAGTAAATGGTATTCAGCAACCCAAATGCAATACATGCTACATGATGCCACACATTGCTGAGACTACTTTAAAAATTCTTCCAAGTTAAATCTTGCAACAGCCACTGACGGAGAGAAAACTGGCATGCACCACTACCCATATACCAAGTTGCAAATATGCAAATGAGCTCATTAATATGCACAAATAATGATGACACAGAGCATGGGTATAACTTGCCTCCACCAACACCCACATACCAAGTTTTGTCGGATTTCCAAATTTTATTTGGACATTGGGATCTGGTACAAGTTCACCTTTTTAGTTAAAGGCACTATAGGTGTTTTCTACTGAGCAATATTTTCCGGATCAAACCGGGTAAGGGATTAAAACTGGTTAATAGAAAATGACCTTCTCTGGTATTTGCTACTTTTTACCGGGGAAATTTTCTCTGGCAACCATCCTTGTTTTGGAAGGATTTTTACCCGAGAACATACCAGATCACGTCAATAGAAAAAGACCCCGCTCCGCATCAGTGCGCATGCAGTAGAGAACCCGGAAATTGGCTGGGTCACTGAAGCAATGGCGCAGCTTACAATTTAGATCAACAACACACGGGTTGATGTATGGAGCAGCGAAACTAAGTGCCATTAAAATACCCTGTGCTCGTTGTGTTCTATAGCGCGATGTTTGGTGCTGAAGTAACTAAACATCTCACTTAACTGGACGTCAAATTTGGGCGAAATATCGTGAATCAACAACATAATATTACAGAACTGTGCTATCATTCCCGGGAACAGGGTCAATCCACACTGCATTGCAATATTGACCCGTGAATGTCTACCCGTCAAATTTCACTTGGGTCACTGAAGTTGGCCGTTTTTCCCAAATGCTCGCTCCAGTAGAAATTGCCCTCCCTCCACTATCGTACACTATTTACTGGGGAAATATCTCACCGGTAAAATACTGGATGCTCAATAGAAAAATACAGCAAGTAAACTTGCGCGATCCCCCTGGCAAGATGGCAGATTACAAAAGGTAGTTAGTTGGCACAGTTGACCTTTGACCTTGGTATGTGACCTTTGACCTTGGTATGTGACCTTTGACCTCAGCAACATATGAAGGAACCCATATTGCACCTTCGACCCAAGTTAGGTTGTAATCGGACTTCAACTTTTCAAAGACGACCAGAAAAACAAAACTAACCAAACTGGAACATGACCTCAGTTGACCTTTGACCTTGGTCCATGACTTATGACATCATCCACATATGAAGAAACCCCTATTGCACCTTCACCCCAAGTCTGGTTTAAATCGGACTTAAACTTTTCGAAGGAGACGCGAAAAACGAAAACCTATAACCAAAACCTAACCAAACTGGAACTGGAACATGACCTCAGATGACCTTTGACCTTGGTCCATGACCTTTGACAACATCCACATATGAAGGAACCCCTATTGCACCTTCACCCCAAGTCTGGTTTAAATCGGACTTAAACTTTTCGAAGGAGACGCGAAAAACGAAAACCTAACCAAACTGGAACACACATACATAAACATACATACACATACACATATATACGGACATGCGCACCCTCGCAATATCCCCCTCTGCTTTTCAAGCCAGGGGGATAAAAACGCTATATCAGTGATTTGCTAAATAAGAAAATCGAAAAAAATCATCAAAAATCAGATTTTTGTATTTTTGGAACAAGTTTAGGTATCCTAACACACCAAAAAAAAAAAAAAAAAAAATAATATTATTGTAATATTGAGTATATTTTACTTTATGGATTACAGGGCCAGTAATAACTATAAGCCCTATCGGGTTGTCCATTACTGGTCCTAGCATATCATTTTCCGCACCTGCTCATCTTAGTACAGTTTATAATTGATACTTTATTTATTATGTATTATTATATAATTTACTGTATTATACATTTTTGTCACGTACGATATGTTATGCTGAATAAAGGAATCTTGAATCTTGTTTTTCCAGAATGCTCGCTCCAGTAGAAATTGCCCTCTCTCCACTATCGTACACTATTTACCGGGGAAATATCTCATCGGTAAAATACTGGATGCTCAATAGAAAAACGCTATATCAGTGATTTGCTAAATAAGAAAATCGAAAAAAACATCAAAAATCAGATTTTTGTATTTTTGGAACAAGTTTAGGTATCCTAACACACCCTGCAAGTGATAAGTCTAGAAGCAACCTAATAAGGACAAAATCTGATATTTTAGTCATTACTGTCCGTACGGACAATTACTACAACGTGTAATTGAATGGGGCTTCATATCTCTGAACATTGCTGTTTTCTTCCTTTTCTGTCAACATTTCAGTTGGAAAATATACCTAATGGGAGTCCTACAGGATCATCCTTCACTTTTAAGCTATTCCTACAAATTTTAAATATTTTTTATCTTTCGGGATAATCACTGATAGTGTCTGTAACCAGCAACCTAACAAAGTTAACCTAATCCAAATGGACCACACAGACATGCACAACATATCGTCCCCTTAGAGCCAGAGCTGGCTATGTCCATTTTGGCATTTTTCGACCATCCATGGGATCAACGAGAGTGAGACCTATATATCAACTTTGGAAAAGTATAAGTAACATGAACCTGGAAAATTACTACCTATTACTTCTTATACTTGATTTTCTTATTTTTTTAGTTATAATCAAACTTTAAATTCATCTATCTCAAAATTCCATTTCTCGACATAGCCAGTTCTGGCTCTAAGGAGACGATATAGAAGGAACCAAAATGGAGCACACAGACACACACATTACAGAAAGAATGTGCAATCACAATATCCACCTTGGCTTTTAAGCCAGGGGATAAAAATGCTGTTGTTGAAATAATCTTAGCCATATATGGCCCAGCAGAACACAGCACATCTGGTACATGAACTTACCAGAGTCATCAAAGAAGTTGACAGTCATGGATGTAGGAGTATCTTCCACTTTCTCCACTCCCATGCCTTTGACAGTCACATGGCCAGGCACCTGGACAACAAACTGCTTGGCTAGCTCCTTGTGGTCATCTGGGTGGATGAATTCCATCACAGAGTTGCCTATCATCTCATACTGATACACAAAAATGGGGAAAGATTAAAGTAAAATTGTTTAATGTAAATGTGGGTTATATATTATTTAGTTTATTCTTATTTTACTGAAATAATACATTAAAGGTGCAACGAGAGATTTCACATATCAAGTGTCCCCAAAAAATTGAAAGCACTGATTTTTGCCCTGATGCCAAGCTTTCCATCAAAAATATCCCATCTGAAAGGATTAAGCTGAGAAATGTTTCTTTGGTACAAAATTTGTAAAATTTCTAATTTGTATAGGAGCAAATACGAAATTCAGCCTGTTTTATATTGAAATAAGCAAATCAAAATCACTTTTTTCTATTCTTTAAAGACACTATCAGTGATTTGCTAAATCAGAAAATCGAAAAAAATCATCAAAAATCCGATTTTTGCATTTGTGGAACAAGTATAGGTAACCTAACATACCCTGCAAGTGATAAGTCTAGAAGCAACCTAATAAGGACCAAATCGGATAATTTAGTTTTTACTGTCCGTACGGACAATTATTACAACATGTAATTGAATGGGGATTCAGATCCCTGAACATTGCTGTTTTCTTCCTTTTCTGTCAACTTTTCAGTTGGAAAATATACCTAATGGGAGTCCTACAGACTAATCCTTCACTTTTAAGCTATTCCTACAAATTTTAAATATTTTTATCTTTCGGGATAATCACTGATAGTGTCTTTAAGACATTTCTGTAGGCAAATACAAGGTAAGAAATTTATTGAGTGTCTAATCGATAAGAAATAACTATTATGACATAATATTTGGGTGCATCAAAATCTCTCATTGCACCTTTAACAATGGAAGTTCAATGTTCTGTTGACAGGGTTTGTATAATAATGTAAAAATTGTAAATCACCCCTGCTCATTCCTGAAACAGTGATTAGAACAGACAGATATAGTAATGGTGGGTTCATACTTTATCGGCAAACGTCTGCTGACACTAGTCTTTCGAACATGCTTTGCGCACTGGATGTATGAACATACGCATGGTGTAAAAAGAATGTTAAAAGGTATCGTCTGTCAATGAAGTATGAACCACCTTAAATTAAGCCTCCAAATATGACAAAATCCAAAACACTCTGTGAGAGTACCATTATTAAAATGGAGATTCCATAAAAAAGAAAAATCTTTTGTTTGTGATTTATTTTTTTTATATTTCAGTCCTAAGACTCAGTTTGAAAACAATTCAGACAAATTTACGAGGTCATTGACTTTTATGAAAATCTGCACTGTGGCCTGATGAGCCTGGTGCTTGTCCTGGACCAGTCTCTCTCGGCACTCGCACTAGTAACAACATGCCCGTTACTGGTCACCGTAACATATCGGTAAGATATGACGTCATCGCTAACTGCTGCAGTATTCCACCACGATATTGCATTATAACATAACCGGAAAATAATAACCGTTTGTCGCAGTTTAATTTGTTAAGAGACTAGTACAAAATCACAAGCAAACCCCTTCCCCCGCAGCATTTGAGCAAAGCGAAATCAAGATTTGCCGATTACAATTGCATTCAGCTGTGCGACGCTGCAAAATCCGGACTTTTGTGTGGAAAGAGAGGCAACTTTTAAAGGCTTAGATCACTGTGTGCTTCAAATCACTCGATCTGCAACAATTTGCTAGTGTAAAATAATGTCTAACCTACACTGTGAACGTCTTCTTCTTTCTTCCCGATGGACCATTTTTAGCCATCGCCGACACGCCAGGGTTTAAAGCGATGGGTCGGACTGACAAATTATGAATGTCACTTATGTAAGTAACACCAAAATGGGTTACCTGTGCTGGTAACGTTGGTGTTGTCACTTGGTTGGGTAAACAAACTTTGTTTGTTACTTGTCCGTAGTGACTTGACTTTGACCCGCGATACGAAAACAGGAAGTGTGACCTGAGTGCTGCAGCGTCGACAAGACGGGTTATGTGACTGTTTCGGTGACCAGTAACGGAAATGTTTTACTAGTGCGAGTGCCGAAAGAGACTGCTGACAATGCTTTGTTTTTCATACATTTTGTTTTGCTGTTAATGGATCTTATGCATCGGATTACCTGGCAAAAAATGTACGTCTTTTGATTACATGATTTCAAAGTTCAAGTGAATATGTTGAGTGTGTCAGACAAAAGTGAAAATGGAGCAATAAAGTGTATCAAATGGAGCATATAGACTGGATATGTAGGTTTTATCGGGTGAACCCATCAACGATACCCCAAAATAGCCCCAAAACAGCATTCCCTGTACCCATGTGTCTCTGCCGTCGCGGTTTTCGTATGATGCATAAACATGAACCATTGATCATCAGATGATTCTTTGACCCTGGATAACCCCATTTTATTTTTTGCGTGTTCACCTGACTATTTCACACGACTATTTTGCCAAGTTTCAGTTGCATTGGACAAACTTCAAAAATATATGCAAATGAGCTCATTACCATTATGATAAATATTCAAAAAAGTCAAATGGTAGGGTTCAACCCAATCCCTTATCGTACCAATTGGTAATGCATATAAGAGTAACGTGTCTGTTAAGTGCAGGGTTAACAGACATGTGGACAGACACACTTATGTGTATGTACGTAATCCCTTTGTGTCATTCTGCTAGGAAACGACATTACCTCAATTTTAATAAACTTAAGAAATAAATAACAAATTCTGGATTAATTTGAGATGCATTATTTTACTATGCCCAAAATTAAAACCACACAACATTTGAAAAAATAATGGTTAATAAGGGTGCTTCTTAAGGTTTTTACATAACTTCTGCTTATAAAAAAACAAATAAGCAGTTTAAGAGCTTCAAGAGTTCATTCTCTTCACTCATACATTCAGTCCAAAAAACCCTCACAACAACCATGCAATCTAGATATTTCATTATTAATGTTATTGTTGCATAATCTAGGAACAGATTATCTAAGCGATTGTACATTGTAGGTTTAAATCATCACTAGAAAAAACAATTCCTTTAAATGCCTCAACAATGGCTTCCTGTGATGCATTTTAATGATTATTTACTTCTACTATTCAAAGAAAGGTAACCACAACTCAATTGTGTTATGTTGTCAGCAGTGACGGCAATTGTGGTGTTGTTTACTACTGTACTATTGCAATACCACAGAATGTGCTTATTGGGTTATCTGGTTATTATGGAGTTTATCCTCTTGCAAGCTCCGTGTGATCAATATTACTGAAAACATTTTGTCTTAGAATCTGAGTGTGATCAATATTTTTTGATTATTATTTATATCAGGCTTCCGAGTGGTGCAAAGAAATCTTTGTATTGTACAGTTTTGGTAAAAGTCCCCGGATGCAATACAATATTCTTATTAATATTGTATCGCATCCGGGGCTTTTAGCGAGAACGCCATTATTGAATCCGGGATTGAATCATGTGTATCGTTCGCCAGTTGGACTATAGCACTGTCAACGCAAGGTTTGGTTTGAGTCAGCCTGATATTTAAATAATAATAACAATATTTAATGGCTTTTTTCGTATGATACAAGAATATATTGCACGAGCTAGAAAAATATTGTACTCGTCTTCGACTCGTACAATATTTTTCTAGCTCGTGCAATATATTCTTGTATCATACTCAAAGCCATTCAATACTATATGCACAGGAGGTCAATAGGTTAACTTGGCCAGACCCATCTTCCAGAACAACCCAAGCATGCAGAGAATACACACAAAATCACTTGCAGACAAATCTGAAATGTGGTTACAACTTCATGTAATTTCTGCACAAAATACTCATAAAATCTGTATGGACATGCAGCAAGTTGGATGGGGTTTGTAGGTTTTATTCCATATAGGTTTGATTGATTTCCTTCATCTTGGCATCATACCAAGGATACACCTGAAATGTTGAGGTGATCCAGGTGCACATATTTTATTCTTTGCATGCTTGGGTGATCTGGAGGGGCAAACAAAGTACATTCACCAAAATTTACCTTCCTTGAAAGGACCATATATTTATGGGTTTATTAGTTCCATTTTGTCCTGTTCTCATTTTGTCCAATAACAATACCTTAAAGGCACTATCAGTGATCATGCATCTGAAGGCATCAAAATATTTGAAATTTGCAAGAGTAAGGTTAAATCTGTAGAATTCTCTCAAGGTATTTTTTCGAAATGAAAAATTGACAAAAAGGACAAAAACGACAGTGATTAAAGATACAAATCTCCATTCACTTGCGTGTTGCATCAAGTGTCTGTACGGCCAGTAAAGGACCTTATTATCTTTTTTACCTTATTAGCTTTCTTTCGGATATGTTAAAACACTGATAATTTGTTACAAACATGCAGCAATCTGGTTTTGATGATTTATACAATTTCTAATTAGCAAATCACTGATATTGCCTTTAAAGCAACACTTACCTTAAACCTAACCATAAGCTCTAAGCCTAAACCTTAAATCCCAATCTAAGATAGTGAACTGAGTAGGAATTGGACAAAATGAGAAGAATGATGCATTCATTTACCTAGTTAACCCATAAGGATTGTATAATGCCACTTGGCCGAAACAATGCACCCTTTTTAAAATTATTAAAAAAATAAACATATCGTCACATAGTTTTTTCCTAAGCTTTCCTCCAAATCCTCATGAAAATAGGGTGTAATCCATAAAGGTACTAAAACAAGTTGATCAATAAGTAATGTATTGTGTCATAGTATTGGCACAAACATGCAAATAAGCTCATCATCACAATTAATATTCAGACCTGACCATGCACACCACATTTGTGGCTGTTGCTGCATTGAATGAGGTTTGGCCTCCATCATCTGTGATGAGTATGACAATACATGATGTTGGAAGAAAAGCCTCTTTGTCATACAAAAGCCAAATGACTCCTACTGCTGCACCATGAGTTTCCAGTTTAAGATGGGTCAACAGAGAGGATCAGTTTACAAAATTCTGGGTTAGATCAGGATTCAGGTTTCTATCGCAAATTCTGAGAAGAGGTCTAGTAGTTACAGCATTTTCATTTCAATTTTAATAAGTAGGTTTTTCTTTTATACCTGATCCAAATTTTAGGAATAAAGTGGGTTTTACTTTGCATACAATCCGATTCTGTAAAGTAGTTCTTTATTTAACAACAACCAAATTTTGGTTTAAGTTAGAATGTTTCCCTCTTATCATGGTTTCCCAAAAATACTATAGTCTGTTTATCTTCCTCTAGTCGGTGACGTGTAAATGCATTAAAACAGATCTTTGTAAGGGCATCATATACAAGCGGCATGTGGGTGTTATACCGGCAATCTTTTGAATAAATGTTCGCGATTTTTAATGGCCCACTTGTGACATTGCCATAAACACCACCGGCATCACTTGCACTTGAGGGAAGGTAAAAGCTCTATAGGTGGCAATGTGAGGCTTTTATTTCTGCATATATTACGCCACTCACCTGATAATTTGATTTTTAATTATAATCAGCCCTATGGGAGACAGGGGTACAAATTTTCCTCTTATTAACTGTTATCATATCAAACGTTTCTTACTCCAGCAAAACACCTACACTTCGCACGTACATGGACAAAAACTTCGCTCAGCCTGTTGGACATTAAAGCATATAAAGTGTCAATAGATTAGACTAACTAAACCAGTTTGTGGAATATACTGTGTCCGAAAAACCAATTTGTGCAACTTATTTTGGAGTAATGCGTGCGGCAACATAGAGCCTCTTGTAAATAAATTATATCCACTTCTCATTCTGATTACATCGTCTTTGACTTCACTACTCACAAAAGGCAGCTCCACCTTAAAAGCACACCTTGCATACTACTTTGTCTTATATATTAACTGATGAATGCCAAGATGTTTGCCCACGTTGTCAGAGATGAAGAAAATCTTGCCTTTGCGGGAAATGAAGATCACAAACCTGCAGGGCCTGAAATATATCAGCAAAATGTCACGACAACATGAAAAAGGATGTGGTCCAACTCATTTGCATACCAGATTTGTGGTCTGAACCAAATCCGACGCCTATTAGAAGTAGGCTGAATAATAAATATAACAAAAGCTACAAAACCTTGCAATTGAATGAAAAATTCATGGAAAAAAATTGGTGGATGCAATGAGACAAGTGGAAAAGGACATTTCCAATCTAGCAAGATACATTGTTCCAAAGTAAAACCTCCACCTAGCTTGTTTTATTTGAGGATTGCACCAAGTTACTCAAATCTGCAATCCTGTTTTTCATTTAAATGCATTCTGATTACTTATGAACGAAATCTTTTATGGCACTTACTATTACTCACAGACATAATTTCTGTCCCACATGGGCCAAGTACACCACGCATGCATGCCAAAAACGGCGCACCATCCGATTACAATGAACCACAATGATGATACCCCATGTGGTCTTGTAACACAAATTCTGGCTGTCAGTAATCAAAATCTCTAACATAATTGCTATTTTCATCACATCAAACAAGTATCTCTTAATGGAGATCAGCTTTCAGTGACCACACTATACCTGGCAGTCTATATAACGGATCCTGGCCACGAGTTTTCTACCATAAATCACACCCAGAGTTTTCGGAAAACTAGAGAAAGGCCTAGATGCCATGTTGCGTCTGGGCAGATGAAGGGGGCTACCTGTACATTATAGATGTTGTGGCGCATCCCCCGGTGCGCATGGGGGGGCAGATGGTATAGACATTGTGCCCAATCGTAAATGCAGGGATATTCATCAATAATGACATTTCAAATAATTCCTTGGGTTGTTTGTTGAGGCAAACCTGCTGAAGGGATTTCAATGTTACTGGTAATGTCTCGGTAAACTGTTGATGTTGCACATATTGTGCGCTATGCTCTGACTGTGTTGTGAGAATGATTGTTGTGATAAAGGCTTCTGGTGGTGAAGGAGGCTGTATTATCCCATATGGGCAATGCATCCTCTCACCTACTGATTTTGCGGATGTTTTTCATAACACACATCATCATGATAATAGTTGCTTAGTGTATCGCAGCTTTCACCACCATTTTGTACGGTATTCACAATACTTTTCGTCTTGTTGATACGAGTGTAGACCTATTCATTTTATACGGTCTGATCCAGCCTATAAACACGTATTTTTCGCGAAAAAAAAATGAACTAAAATTAATTATAGGACTTTGAATCCATAGTGGCTAAAATTATTAACTATAGGAGATGAAAGAGGGGGGGGGAAGGAAAAAAATCCTAAGCCCGTGTGGTTGAAACCTGGGATGGCATGATCAATGGGGCGAGACCACTTTTCCACTCCGCTAAGCGGGATGTGCTTGTTATTATTTGAAAATATAATGGTTACAGCTTACCTAATTTAAAACGTAAACACTTATTAAATTACACTTTTGCGTAGCGAAAAATGATTCGATTGTAAAATCTAACAATCTCCAAATCGGTCAAATTTGGTATCAATTTGAGAGAAGATTCTTTGGGGGACGTTTCCCGAGCATCCGTATGCTTCCGAAGACGGCTAATCAGTGATTCTTTGTACTCCCCCCCCCCCCCCAACCCCCGATGCTGATCCTTCCCCCCTCTGATGCTTATCGTGACGTCAAGGGGCATTTAAATAAAATCATAAAATGCACTTTTTGGCCTCAGATGAATGCTGTTTCGTATGTTTTTCAGCGTTCAAAACCCCTGTTGAAACCATTCTAAAGGCTATCCATGCGATTACAATGTTAAAATGTTGGCACATCATAGAATTGGGGCGTTTTAGGTCGTTACATGGTATTTCTTACGAAAGTATTTAAAGTGTTCAGCCACAGCCCTAGTCGTGAGCACGACACCTACGGTGGTTCCGGGAAAATGCGTCTAGGAAGCCCACCACGTCTATATTTCCAATCTATTGGTGTGCAGCATCAGTCTGAACTAATAGTTAGAGAGTGATTTAAAGCCGTAGTGTGTAAAGACATTGACTTGTGCAGTGTGGAGAAGTTTTGCGTTTATTTTGTTGTTTCGGCGACTTCCTTTTAACAATTTTTTAAATCTTATATCATGATGCATTTGAAACTTGAAATTCCTGCTGGTTTTGGGAATCTTTTGCCCTTATTGTAATTTTGATGTCGGTACAAACAAAATCACTGACATTTTGTTTTTTGTTTTTGGTCAAATTCCCCAGAAATACACATTACTGTACAACAAATAAACCTGCTTCCTCTAGCATTTGAATGTGAAATGGCCCAGAAATCTTGAATGTTAAATGAAAAACACTACAAAGATTTTATTATTTGCCATGGCTATAAGCTTATTGCAAGTGCATGGAGCTCTAACCATGTGAGTGCATAATTTGTTTTGACAATTCAGTGGCGTACCGACCGGGGGAGGGGGGGTGGGGGGGGCAAGTTTTCCCCTCTGGGCCAAAAAAAGCGGGACGATATGGGACAAAAAAATATTCCTTTCATCCCTCTTTTTAAAGGAATGTTCGACCCAATTTCAGCCTAAATTTGGGCAAAATTAAAGTGGAATTCGGACGATTTCTATCGAATCAGACTCATTGGAGCAAATCATCGGGACGACTTACAAAATTTTCCCCCCCTCTGGCGGGATGACTTGGAAATTTGCCCCTCGGGATCGGACTGCCTCGGTGCGCCACCTGTTGAAAGGGGGGTATATTGGCCATATTATGATGATGGAATTTGACATTATCACACATCTTCTGACACATCACGTGATGGGTGTACTGAAACAATCTTAACTTAGTGGTAACATTGATCTTGATCAATGAGTGGAAAATAAGATCTGTAATAGAAAATATCTATAATTTACCAGCACATATATATAATCTCACTAATGCAAAACAATCCAAATCAAGCATCGGACTTAACTTTTCTGCTCCAGCACTCAATTAAGTTCAAAGGTGTTCAAATAGATGTAGCTGTGGATCAACTGTGGGATTCACAGTATGTGGCCACCAGTGTTTGCCTCTGAGCTGTTATTTTCAGACCTCCAAGTCGATATGCACTTTCACCAGGAATATGTTTACAACTACGCTGACTGACGGTTCAATGAAAAATCTTTAAAGTATTTTACATCTAAGTGATGATTGCAAGAAGAAATGCTTTCCCCTCTTTGAATCATAATTGACCCAAAGCGTGATTATATTGACTATACTGCCACAATTGACAAAATTGAACCTTAATTACATGTTCTCAGCACTGTAAAGCCCTCAAATTGTCATACAGACAGCCAGCCAAGTAAGGTGTTCAAAACCATCCATGTGTTACCATACAAATGTAGATCAAACAGTCAACACTGCCCTGATCATTCACATCATGAGTTGCTCGTGATGTTTTATGAAAATTGATCGATGTATAAAGCAAACAGATGTGCAGAAAGTTCATTGACAGTAACTTGAATAAATTAAAGGAGCATTTCCTGATCCATAACCTCGTCCCCCCTGACGTACCTCAAAAAAGTTGAGATTTTTATATCATCTAAACTGCTAGCCTTAGTAATCCATGTGTACCAAATCTTACGTGCAAATTGGGTCGTATCTGTAAGAAAATTCGCAATTTTGTATTTTCTGTCCGCAAACGGACAGAAATTACAGCACAGTGGCCTATGGGACCATGAGAAACAAGCATTTACTCATAACACAAAACTGCAAAATTAGGATCAACTCAAATTTTGTGACTAAGCTTTTTTCGAGGATATCTAGTGAACCATGAATAAAACAGAAGGTGCTGGAATCACGAAATTCACCTTTAACTTGACAAGGTCTCCAATTACACTGAATCCATGTTTTATGTTCCCGGATTCTTAAAGGTGCAACGAGAGATTTTCGAGGCGCCCATTTGTTGTGTCATAATAGTAATTTCATATAGACTAGACACTCAAAAAGATTCTTACCTTGTATTTGGCTACAGAATGTCTTAAAAGAGAGGAAAACGGTGATTTTGATTTGCTTATATTTCAATATAAAACATAGGCTGAATTTCGTATTTGCTCCTATACGAAATTAGAAATTCAAAATTTTTGTACCAAAGAAACATTCTATCTTAATCCTTTCGATGGGGTATTTTTGATGGAAGCTTTACATCAGGGCAAAAAATCAGTAATTTCAAAATTTTTTGGGACACCGAGATATGGTGAATCGTCTCTTTGCACTTTAACCTGACAGTGCTCAATGATCGAGATCTCGATCAAAACATGTGGCAGGTATTATAAATGCTGCCTTTGTGTACAGTAGGCTGGTGTAATACTAGACTCTGACACCGCTCTGATTATAATTCTGAGGAAGGTGTTCATAGAAATGAGGTGAGAATAACGGGAACCTGATTCATTGGATATAGACCCAGAAATGAAAGATGGCTTAAGATTTTACCTGCAACATAAGGGTTCCTTCATTGCCTGATCTTTCTTGACTATCCAGTGACTCTTCAATTGCCTCATCTTTTGCAATATCCTTGGGTTGTGTTTTCCTCTTGTGGGGTTGCACTTCTGAAAATAAAAAAAAAAAAGCCATTTGTTTAAAGGAATTTATAGCGGAATCAATCAGCGCTTATATACTGTATAAGTGGAATTTTCGAGAGGTTTTTATTTCGCGAATTTCGCGAGGGAACATAAAACGCGAAAATAGAAAACTCGCGAAAATAACGTTTTCCAATAGATTTGTATTGCATTGATGGCAATACCGTGAAATTAAAATCTCGCACATTTGGCAAACTGTTAAAATCGCGAAAATCTGTACGCGAAAATTTCCAATTATACAGTAATGAAATATGACTGTATACCAGATGGTTTTCCATGGTCATTGGAGTATCTCCTTGACAAAAAAAATCCAGATTGATTCTGACAAATGTACACGACTGTAAAGCAAAATGGAAGTTGCAATCTTTATTCCCTGTGCAATGTTTACAAATCCGTTAGGAAGCGAAGAAACCTTTCGACCATAACACCTATAGATGATCGTCGTTTTTCTACACCAAACCCAGTTTGTGGCTCAGGTGGTTAGAGCGCGCCGTAACTAGTTAATACGGAGGTCGCCGGGTCGAATACGCAAGCGCATTTATGGGTTTTTTTTTTCAACACTTGTGTGCGGCTGGCCATCTCAGGGAAAGAATTAATAAATATCCAAATGTTAAATGCTGCACGCGATTACCGAAACAGAAGCAAGGGAAAATATCCCGGGGGGCGGCACAAACTTTTTTTCAGGTAGGCATGGCAGCCCCGATTTCGAACTTGGGGGTTGGGAACGTTTTTGTCTCTCAAAGGGAGGGCTTGGGAAACTGAAAATTTTTGCGAAATTTCGCAGGCTTGGAGCTGAAATTGGATAAAAATTCGCTTCTTGCGGCAAATTTTCTGAAAAGGGCATGCAAGACTGAATTATGGCTTCAACTGGGGGTCTTGGAACTGATGGAGAGAGCGAAAAGGGGGTCTTAAGGCCGCACATACCCGTACTCTTCCATTGTCAGTGCCCCCCCCCCCACGGGGAAAATATATTTGTGACTTCAGCAGTCTGCCACAAGCCGGGCATCCTTGCAACTTCGGTGAGCACATATAGTGGGTCATTTGGAGCAATTCCGTGACCGTAGAGAGCCGGGCATCATTTCTCAGTGGATTTGTCTTTTATGAAGGGTACTTAACCAAATTTAGCAGGGCGTGCCCCCGAAGAAGGTGGGCGGAACCAGGAGGGGACAAATTCATATACAGGGGTCAAAAATGAAAAATGCTTGGATTGCTATAAAAAGGTAACAAACGTGTTCCCTGTTCCAAGGAGTAAAAAAAGGTATAGTTGTAATACCCTACAAGGTATGGTTAACGAGTTATAAGACCAAATTGTCAAATGTCAAAGATCATCACCAAAGGTTAAAATCCTTAATATTGCACCGATTTCTTTAAAAAATGGTTCACAAATTGTTAACATTTCCCAGGGATTGCACAAAAGCAGTTGACACTCATTGGTATTGTTTATCGAAAGATACATGAACAAACAGGTCAACCCCATTGACCTTATTGATCTCCGAATTTAAAAATACGTTGGAAGTGCAAAATGTTTTTGTTGCAGTCTCCGAGGAAAGATAAACAATTTGAGCCCATTTTAAAGGAAATCGGAGCAATATATTAAAGATTAAAAACCTTTCGTGATGCCTTTGCATTTTTGATCGATTTTTTGTTGGGTTATATCTCCATAAACCATAAGTTGTAAGTAGTACAAACTATACTTTTTTAATCCTTGTAAACAAGACGAACACTTCGGTTACCTTCTTTTTCTACAGCAGTCCAAGCAATTTTTTCATTTTTGACCGTTTATTATGAATTTTCCCCCATCCTGGACTTTCTCGAGGGGCACCCTGCTAAATATTGTTAATTAACCTTCATAGAAGGGACAAAATTACACTTGAGAAAATGATGCTCTGCTCCACGGTCACGGAATGCTCGAAACTGACCCAACTATTAAAGGATATCGCATGAAATTCACGACGTTTGGCAGAAATGACAGCATAAAGGCCAACATTTACCCATTCTGTAACAAAGTCATGCCATGTGTCCAAGATTGAGGATTAATCTTAAGTTTATGCTTTCAGTGCAACTTATATTTGCCCGGGGCCCGACTTTGTATTTTTCACATGAAATTTGAATGCCATCCCTGAAATTGGTGTTACACAAAGCAATCAGATTTTACTGGTACAGACGTGATATAATATGAATTAAAAATCTTAGTATAAAAATATGAAGTTCCTGTGGCATGGTGGTGCCAGGTATGGAATTGAGCATGCCCAAGAATTACATCCAAAATGATATATGATTTGCTATGACAAAACATCTTGATCCAAAACCTACTTTGAATCAGGATTTTGACAGCACTTTTGTTCAACTTAGAGGGTTACACATGAGGTTTTTGGCCTCTTATCATAATTCCCCAATTGTAATAAATGAACTATGGCTGCAGACACACCGTCGTACACCGTGTATTGTCATCGTATTGTCACTATTGTGATATTTCTGGTCACATACACGAACTTGCTAAGTACATCATGATTGTTGTAAACGAATGTTAAGGTCAAGTTGGGCAATTATAACATTCCGCTCCCGTAATGGTTTATTGAGTAAATATGATACAATGGCGGATTCTGTTGTCCGTGGTATTATCAAGTACAACAAAAAATGTGGGCACATTCACTAATGTCATATTGATTGTAATGCAATTATGATTGGCAGATAAAAAAACCCTATGCTCAGGTCTTAATTGAGCAGATTTTTGTATATTTGTAACTAGTATTGGTATCCTAACATACCCTACAAGTGATAAAAGAACCTAAGGACAAAATCAGATATTTTGGTAATTTCTGTCCATACAGACTCTTACTACAACAAATAATTGAATGGATAATTTAAATCTTTTCTTCCTTTTCTGTCAATTTTTCAGTTGAAAAAAATAACTAGAGAATTTTACAAACTTATCCACCACTTTTAAAGCTAATCCTGCTAATTTCAAATATTTTTACTCTTTCGGATGGCTCAATGATATTGTCTTTAACATTGTTGATCTGATCAACGGCCTGATCTCCCCCATTTAACCCCACTAAAAATGAGATTTTGATATACCATATACTCCTGGTCACCCCCAGGTTCAATCCCTAAATGGTCCATTCATACCTCACTGCAGTGAAAATGGATGAAAAACATCTCTGACTCAACACAGCAGCAACACAGTTCAAACTAAATGCACTACTGCTGTGTTGAGTCAGAGATGGTTTTCATCCATTACCCTAAACCCCACAGCACTGAAAACTCATCACGCTCTATCTTCACAAGTTTGGGTGAAATTAATACATCATTGCCTTAAAATGGTCTGCCCATTCACCCTGTCAGGCAAAATGCCCAGGGGGGGCCACTCGAAATAATACTTGTAAGCACCCGCGTGAAAGAAAACGCGGATTTAGGGTGCTTTTGAAAGGCAAAACGCGGATCCGCGTGGATCCGCGTTTAGGGTCTCAAAATAGCTGATTTAGCACAAGAAAGGGTGTTTTTTAATAGGACTATCCTCGCTTAGGGTACTTGTTAAAATGAACCAACTAGCGGTGACATATTCATTACTTATTGGCTTAATACAGCGTTTTTACAATTTACAAACCATTTTTGTCGCCCGTATTTTGTACCATCTTTACAGGTTGGCATCTGCACCGTATGGCGTTCTATTTTATACCCGGAAGTACCGTATTAACAGATGAGTTAGTGCGTCCGTCGATAACTACATCGAGCATTAAAATTGTCGCAAGATAGTGCTCGTAATTTTTTTTTCACTTTTGTACTAACTCAAGAATAATTGTTATAATTGAAAGCTCGATTTGATATCAAAGATTCATCATAAAGCCATCTTTATCGCCGATATATCCCTGGATATACCAAGGCCATCGTCACTTTTCCATTTGGTAAACCGGCACCGGCCGAAGAAAGGCGTGTGTCACAACTTGAGAGCGGGGGTTTTTGGTGAGCTCGTTTCTTAATGGTTACTTCCCGATTTCGGATTTTGTATGGGCTATGCGGTATAATTTTAATTCAGCGGGTTCATATTAAATATTAGGAAAATACTGACTAAAAACAAAATGTTTAAAAAACGGCGGTCTCGAACCACAAGGTCCCCCGCCCGTCGCAAGAGTAAATGGAGGGAAATATCTAATTTTAAGATCAAGGGAGAATTGCGATGGAAATAAGTGTTTCAAACCACTGAGGATGCTGCCATAGCAGTTGCAATTTGACGGTATAAAATGTTGACTACCATACCCATACAACTATTTGTAGTTATTGACCTTAGATGACCCTACTTGACCTTGAAATGACCTTCACAAATTTTGGTTTAGAACTGTTGACCACATACACAAAAGTTTCATGACCTATCACTGTTGAGTTAGTTGACCTTGAATAACCCCACGACCTGAAATGCCTTCAAATTTCAGCAATGAATGCTTACTACAACCAATCAGTTTCAGGGACCATACTACCATGTGTATGAGATTTGACCTGGATAACCCCAAGACCTTGAAATGACCATCACATTTTTTGGCACTGAAGTTGACCACACCCACCAGCTTTCATCATCCTACCACATACTAGTGATTTGACCTTGGAGGACCCCACATGACCTTGAAATGTACTGCGATTTTTTGGCACATGAAGTGACCACACCCCACCAAGTTTCATTCTCCTGCCACCTCCTTAGTGGTTGACCCTTGAATGACCCCTCATTGACCTTGACATGACTTCAACTTTTCTGGCGTGAATGCTGACACACCCACCCAGTTTCATCATCCGACCACAATAGCTATTTGCGCGATCCCGAAATGCAATCTCATTCGGTGCCCCATTCCATCCGGGAACTTGTTACCAGAGGTCATGTTTACAAAAAAACAATTGTGTTGTTTCGCGTCGCCGGAAACAGTGCCTAAAAACTACAATGCAAAGTTCCTTTTCACGTGAAGTTAATCGTACAAAAATGAGAAGGATATATATGAACAAAAAAAAAACAATCGAGGCAATGGTGTGAAAATCACGACAAAATGTGATATTTTCGCTCGGACGGTGACCTATTGTCACCTGACGACGATTACAACCTATTAGTGCAACGTTCACAGATAGGGTAGTTTCTGTTATTTTCGTTCCGATCTAATCGTATGTTTTAGCCGACTTGAGGTGGTAAAAAGTCTCCACGGATGGAAACGGGCACCGAATGAGATGCATTTCGGGGATCGCCCGCCAAATAGTCTTTGACAAGGGCTATAGCAATTTAATTCCATTTGACTTGAATGACAACGCATGACCTTGAATGGACCTTCAATTTTTTGGCACTGGAAGTGACCACACCACCAAGTGTTCAAGCATCCTACCACAATTGCAAGGGCGATAGCAATTTAATTCCATGTGACCTTGAATGACCCCGCTGACTTGAAATGACCTTCAAATTTTTTGGCACTGAATGTTGACCACACCCCACCAAGGTTTAATCATCTTGCCCCAATTGCCAAGGCTTATAGCAATTTAATCCCATTTTACCAATTTGGTACCATAATGTTTGACCTTTGACCAATGCCACATGTCCCACCTCCGACCTCATCCGCCGCCTACTTGAACGACATCTATGGTTTTTAGCGAAGATGGACGCCCATACTTGATTATATAAAAGATATCGTGTTTACTAGGTTTGAGCAATTTAACCCTATTTTTGACCATATGTGACCTTTGACCCATTGACACATGACCCACTTCAGTCCAGGCCAACGCGTAACTTGAGTGACATAAATGGTGCGAAGATGGACACCCACGCTTGATTAGATCCAAAGATATCGCTTGGGACACACACACATACACGACGAGACGGAAGAATTTCTATAGTCCCCCTTCGCCAACACAAAAGTGGCGGGGGACAAACAATGATAATCAGTAGAAAAATGATGCAACTATAAATCCACAAATATCCTTCTTCAATTAAAGCAAGGATTCTAATTGGCTATTTTGGACAAATATAAATTGGTCAAAAATAAGATTTGAAAACAAAAGTTGATATTTTGGATGGTTCTGGTGGTTCCTGGTTGTTTTGGCTTTTGGGTTTCAATAGTTGATGAGCATTGGGCCTAGATAAAAAATAGCTATTTGGTTCAAACCACTGTCGATCAAAATAACGATTTTTAAACAAAAGTCGGACACTGTGGATGGTTCCTAGAGTTTTGAGTGGTTTCCCGGGTTTTTCGGTTTCTTTCTATTTCAGTGGTAATTAGGATTGCACCGAAACCCAATTTGGTTTATTTTGTCCCAAAATGGTCAATGTTAAAAACAAAAAGTGGAGTACATGGATGGTTTCCCGACGATTTCGGATGGGCCCGGTGTTTTCGGCTTCTTGTGTATCACTATGATGATGAGCATGCTGGACCGCATTTAGCTTTTTGGTTAAAATGGTCAAAATTATGATTTCTTAACAGTAAAAGTGAAACACTTCTGGATGGTTGACAAGCTGGTTTTAGATGGTTCTCAGTGTTGTGTGGTTCCTGGTGTTTTTCTGTGTATCATGGTGTTGAGCATTGCCTGGAACCCAATTCAGCTATTTCGGTCCAGAATGGTCAAAGTAAAGATTCCCTTGGTCCAGTTGCAATGGCAATCCTTAGTTTAGGGAATATTTTTCATACAAGTCCTCATTTAGGGGGGTTTGAGCATTATCCAATTCTGTTTTGGGTAGAACCTATATAGTCTATCAGAGTCCTCGCTTTAGGCGGCGATTAGGGTATCTTTGCTTGGTAAAATCTGTTTGGGGTATTATTTCATCGGAATCCTCGTTTAGGGAATCTTTGCTTGGGTAAAATCCTGTTTAGGGTCGGTTGAAGAGGTTTTGGGAATCCTAAGCTTAGGGTAATTTTGAAAGTCAATTCATGCGGGTGCTTACAACATTTTTACACATGAGTGCCCCCCCCCCCCCCGGGCAAAAAATGGATCAGTCTTGTAAGGGAGGGGGAAAAAAAACGGATGAAAATTAAGTGTTTTGTTAAAGGGTTCCACAATATCCGAACAAACACTTTGAACTCCCAAATACATTATTTGACTTGTAAGAACCAATATAACGTTTGGTTTACTATTTTATATAGTTACCCAAGACAGATTACATATAGATGCAAAATGTATTAGTTCTCTAAGGTCTCAATAAATAAAAGTTGTGATTTATCACAGCCAATGCCTTCCTGAACTCAGGAAATTATCTGCAAAACTTCAAAACGATTTCTCTATCCACTTTTAGCACTGACTGTCACTATCTATTTCACCAGAAGAGGTGGCTAGCGAGGATTAGTACATGGTCCAAACTCAGGACTCACAAAGATTTCAGAAGACCTTGGCCATTATGAGTTTAAAATGTTAACTGAAATATATTTAGCTTTAAGCATTTCTTAATGATAATACGTATGGTTACCGTTGAGTTTATCATTGAACAGCTTAAGGTAAAACTCTTCACTTGTTTTTACCCAGGGATTCCAAATAAATAAACAAAAAATGATGGGAATTTGTGTGTATTAAGACAATTGATGCAACATGTAAATTGCAGGATAATTTTGTTCACCCTACTGTTTCCTTCGATTTGTCAATTTTACCATTTGAAAAAAGTACCTTAGGAGAATTTCAGAGTATCCTTTACTTATCACACTTGCCCATTGAATTATGCAAGCATTACAAATATTTAAATTTTCAAGGGGATTACTGAAAGTGCATCCTTTTACAGAATAGGCCAATTAACAAGCCTATTACAGGGAATACACATTTTTAAATAAAGACCTTCTTTGTACTAAGCTTTGTATTTCTTCCCACTTATGAAAGCTGTGCTCACATTCTATGAGTGATTTTTAACACAAGGTCTTAAATAAGTGCAACGGGATGGATGGATGGACGGACGGACAACGACGGATGGAGTAGGTAGGTTTTGAAAAAACATTCAAGTGCCACCTTGTTCTGTTTAAGCAGCCTTAATTCGCTTTTGGTACAAAAATCCACGGAATGTGGGAGCGTGTTAAAAAAATTGCGAGTTGCAGAATTAAAAAAAAATCAAGAACAAAGAAAAAAAGTTAGAAAAAAAATTGTTAATTCTATTTTTTGGATAACTGAATGCAAAGAAAGTGCTGAGTATCCAGAAAATATGCAAGCTTCATCAAGGAATCAAAATTAAAAAAGGAATTTAACAAAAGACCTACCCAAAACCGGAGTTTGTAATATTATACGTACCTCTCTTGTGTAAATTTCTTCATGCGCAAATAACTGGTAGTCAATCTGATGATGGAACCCTTGTCTAGTTTTGGTTACTTCTCCGGGGGGCAGGCAGTTGGCCAATGTGGAATTTCCATCCTTCTTTGTCCCGACGCATCTTGGCCGCATGACGGGACTCTCGCCCTGCAAAATATGAGCAGGGGAATAATGTTGCTATTTATAAAATGGCAGTTATAAATCAAATAGTCTCAAAATGTCTGACATTAAAGCACTATTTTAGGACCTATGGTATTTTGCTAGTGCAAGTCTTTTTTGCAATATGCGATTTTCACTGCCACCATAGAGTTTTCTAGACCTCTGCCGCCATTTTTCCTTCCTCTTTATTTCCCATTTCTTTATACCATTATGTGTTTGTTGTGCTGCCGGACCCCTATGGAATCTATTTTGGCACCCCATCTTCTTGGTTGGTTGCTTCTTTACTTACAACAACAGGGCACACGCCCCTTTATATTAGTATCGGTCATTTGAATGTTTTATTTCTAAATTATAGCCATTAACAATGAGGACATCCTAGTTTTGAAATCACCAGTACGTTGGCAAGGTATATCGGTTAACGTCATGTTGAATGCCACCCTTGTGCCACCGATTAAATTATGCTTATAAATAAGACCTTTTCATAATACCAAAAAAAATTCTTGACTGCATCTATAATAAATGGACCTTTTAAAAAAGACGGTCAGCTGTTTACATCATGTTTTCTCATTTGTATGGAAGCATATAACAAAAACACCCAAACTGAAATGTTATCAACACCACGATGTAAAGAACAAAACCTTTTAAGAGTTAAGATGAGTTTAGGGTGTTTCAGCTACCATTGATGGAAAAGCATTTAAACCAAAACTGGTTAAAAAATACATCCTACTACTAATAATTTTAGTCTCAATATGCATTAAAATCCCCTGAATGGACCAAAATTACCTTAATACTTTCTTCATTATCGGCCATTTAATGCATAACCAATGCCAAATTCATCATACCTCCCAAGTCTTTTTGGTGCTTCTAGATTAAATTTGTTGTATTTTTTAATTTAATAAAATTGGAATGTTTCTCTAGAATTCCAAATTAAACCCTTCAAATAGAAAATGGAAAAGAATATGTAATCAACAATTTAGAAAATGGTTAACTTTGGTCCAAACCAAAACAAACAAACAAACAAGTGAATCAATATTTTCTCCATTGAACTTGCATTATTTCTCTGTATAGCAAACCACAAAATAAATACTTTTACTTGGTAGCAATGGCCCATTTTTGCTGCAAATGCACATGTAACCTAGAAATCACAAACAAGGTGAATACAGAAAAAAATACTTATTTTTACACACACTTAAGCACGCACACACACACATACACATGCACACTGTACACACAAACCCAAACCATCGTGGTTTCAACCTAACCGCAGTCATAATTTAATATTTCCTGGCAATATTTCCCTAGCAATTGACTATGTATGCCACTCGCATTCAGCATATCAACAAATGAAAGGTCACCTTCTTTAAAATCTCAAAAATTTCCTACTTTGCATTTCAGTTCAATTTGTGCAGCAATGTAGTCGAGTGACCTTGGAACTGAGATAAAAACAAATGGGACCTGCACAAATTTCAACCAGGCTTATTCAACAGGAATGTGGTTCTTTCAGTGCATTATTCACACCAACAAAAAACCTAACTTTTTAATGCTAAATTGTGCATTATAAAGCATGGAAAATGTATTACACTACAAAGTTCTCCCTAATGGAGTTGAATGATTCAAATGGTGATCTGTTATTTCAGAACTCTTAACACCCAACTTGTAATTGCCCCGCGCGGGAGCGTGGGGCTATAGATGTTGAATAACTTGACAGACATGGAGATTTGGCTGTATTGAAGCATGCAGAGCCTTGGTCATAACAATTTTTCATGACAATTGAAAATTATGAACAGTGCTAAAATTACATCATGTTTTCTCATTTGTATGGAAGCATATAACAAAAACACCCAAACTGAAATGTTATCAACACCACGATGTAAAGAACAAAACCTTTTAAGAGTTAAGATGAGTTTAGGGTGTTTCAGCTACCATTGATGGAAAAGCATTTAAACCAAAACTGGTTAAAAAATACATCCTACTACTAATAATTTTAGTCTCAATATGCATTAAAATCCCCTGAATGGACCAAAATTACCTTAATACTTTCTTCATTATCGGCCATTTAATGCATAACCAATGCCAAATTCATCATACCTCCCAAGTCTTTTTGGTGCTTCTAGATTAAATTTGTTGTATTTTTTAAAGGTGCAACAAGAGATTTTTGAGGCACCCAAATGTTGTGTCATAATAGTAATTTCATATAGACTAGACACACAATAGATTTATTACCGTGTATTTGGCCACAGAAATGCCTTAAAAGAGAGGAAAACGGTGATTCTGATTTGCTTATAATTCAATATAAAACATAGGCTGAATTTCGTATTTGCTCCTATACGAAATTAGAAATTTCAAAATATTTGTACCAAAGAAACATTTCTCAGCTTAATCCTTTCAGATGGGGATATTTTTGATGGAAAGCTTTACATCAGGACAAAAATCAGTACTTTCGATTTTTTGAGGGACACCTAATATGTGAAATCTCTTGTTGCACCTTTAATTTAATAAAATTGGAATGTTTCTCTAGAATTCCAAATTAAACCCTTCAAATAGAAAATGGAAAAGAATATGTAATCAACAATTTAGAAAATGGTTAACTTTGGTCCAAACCAAAACAAACAAACAAACAAGTGAATCAATATTTTCTCCATTGAACTTGCATTATTTCTCTGTATAGCAAACCACAAAATAAATACTTTTACTTGGTAGCAATGGCCCATTTTTGCTGCAAATGCACATGTAACCTAGAAATCACAAACAAGGTGAATACAGAAAAAAATACTTATTTTTACACACACTTAAGCACGCACACACACACATACACATGCACACTGTACACACAAACCATCGGGTATTCAACCTAACCGCAGTCATAATTTAATATTTCCTGGCAATATTTCCCTAGCAATTGACTATGTATGCCACTCGCATTCAGCATATCAACAAATGAAAGGTCACCTTCTTTAAAATCTCAAAAATTTCCTACTTTGCATTTCAGTTCAATTTGTGCAGCAATGTAGTCGAGTGACCTTGGAACTGAGATAAAAACAAATGGGACCTGCACAAATTTCAACCAGGCTTATTCAACAGGAATGTGGTTCTTTCAGTGCATTATTCACACCAACAAAAAACCTAACTTTTTAATGCTAAATTGTGCATTATAAAGCATGGAAAATGTATTACACTACAAAGTTCTCCCTAATGGAGTTGAATGATTCAAATGGTGATCTGTTATTTCAGAACTCTTAACACCCAACTTGTAATTGCCCCGCGCGGGAGCGTGGGGCTATAGATGTTGAATAACTTGACAGACATGGAGATTTGGCTGTATTGAAGCATGCAGAGCCTTGGTCATAACAATTTTTCATGACAATTGAAAATTATGAACAGTGCTAAAATTACTTAATGGTTGTGATGAACATGACATGAATATTTATGCAAACACAAGATAGTTTTTGTGAAAGTATAATGATGATACAGTGTGAGATAGATTGTGTTTTCAGTGTTTTTATACAAATTTGTATGGGATCTGTACAAGGTTCTATTTCCATGTGTTTAAGTGGGGGTCAAATATCAGCTAGCCAGTTGGGCGAACTGCCAACAGTGCCCGGTTAATACTCAGGTACTATATCATTGCATATTCAGAAAAATTGACAATTCTTGGCAGCTGACATCAGTTATGATGGTCGACTATTGAGGTACTACAGTGATCATTAACTTGAACAAGAATAAGTGATCTTGGATCAACACTTACGATACCACTATTTATACCATAATCAGTTTTCAGTCAAAGTCACCTACACAAGCAATTTGTGCTTGGAAAATGTTATTTATCTCTCAATTCTTGGCTATTTTTGGATGTTTTTAATAATTCTGCCATTGCGCGGGGCATACATTGGTGCCCAGCACCAAAATGTTTCTTGTTTCATAAGAAACTACTTATGAAAATTACCACAGTCACTAGACTCACAAAATACCACAAAATACTAAAGGGGAATTTCATGGTATCTATGTGTATAGGGGCCTATGCTACAGGGATCCCAATACCACAAAATACAGTACAGTGTGGTATTGGGGTGTTAAAGTCATAATTACACAACACAGGTTAAAGTGACGGGACGAGGAGATTTTTTTAGGATATGAATTTCCTTTCTCAAAATTCAACTGGATCGGGTTGTAGACCACTACCGGAGAACGTTTCCCTTGGAAGTTCTATTGGACAAACAGTTGCAAAAGAAAACCCCAAACCTTGTTTTGAACTTGTTTGCCTGCTATCGTAATCGTTTCCAATAGAAAAACCATGCTTTGATTTCTGGCGTGCACGACAGAAACTACTAAATCATCGTCGATTACATAAAGACGGCGTACTCGGCTTTATTAACTTCAGGGGTGATCTATAATTGGTGGTATAAGCATTCCCAAAATGTCAAAAAAAACCTAGGTTTCGACAAAAATTGGGGGCGGCTTCTTTCTGGAACATCTCCTCATGTATCTTTAAAATACTTTGATAGTGCTTTTCATTCTCATTCAAGATGAAAAACAAAACAAAGTTTCACTTGCCTAGGACATTATTTACAAGCCTCAAAACAATTTTAAATTATGATGGCCATCGGCTTGGAAGTGAACGCGACATCAATGGCACACTAAACAAAAACTAATACATGACAGGCGATTAGCAGCGCTAAAATATGACGACTTCACCACGGCCTAGAATGGAGACTCTCAGGATGCATCTGAACACCATATGCCTGAGGATGAATCTGCTGAGAGCTAGGTAGCATGTCTTGGAGAAGTGCTTTCTGTATTTACTAGCATGGCATATGGGGCAAATTCTAGGGAGGGTAACACTCTTGACATGGCTGACATTTTAATCTCCGATACTTTGGCTGGGGGCTTGTCAGGTTGACTCTAAGCATCAAGTACGTGATCTATTTTTAACGGCTGACCAGTTTAGCATCTCTAGTTGTAAGTTCCAGTGCAAGATATAAAATGTAGAATGGTCATAGCTATGTAATATCAACCACAGAGGAAATCATACATTTTTAAAATTCAAAAACGAAAAAACCTGAGGCCATGCTTAAGGTAGTGAGCATCTGTAGTGGATTTGTATACAAATTATATGTTGGGTCTGTCTCAATTGCTGCATACTTGTTGGTTATAAACTTATAATAAACTACCATCATTACATGGTCTCGAACCCTCCCCCTTGATTATGTGGCGAGAGTTATTCCACTAAACCACAAGTGAAGGTGCCTCGAACTGTGCTTGCATGGGATGATGGATACCAAAGAAACGAGCACTAAGCACTAAAAATATTTCAGAAATATTAGAATGTTTACAATTTGTATCATTTACTTAGTTTTTGCAAAGTATATCTCCATAGGCCTATAAACAGTAATATACAAAACAATATTACCAATACTTAACAATGAAGTTTTACATAAGTTTATATTTTGATGAAAAGTTGAATCCACTGATTCATAAGTCCAAAATCAACATTCGACACTGAACTTATCTGAAAGAAAATCACTAAATACTGTTAAAATCTTATTAATAATTAACTATATTCAAAGTTAAACCACAATAATGAGATAACAAAGACCAGTCTTTCTGGGGATTGTCCTTAACAATGCAGTTAATCAGCAAATGTGAAAGATTGATAAATTTGTATGGGTCCGGCAGACCCAGGGAAAACTCACAGGTCTCCGCTGACTTTAGCAAGCTTTTGACCCGATGATGCACCTTACTTCGGAGCCTGTGTATAATAATGAAATTACCAATAACATACAGTAAACCAAACTCACGCTCACTTGCCAGATTTCACCTGTATCATTATCATTCATGCTGATTTCACAACTTGAAAACTTTCAACATGAATGAATACGTTGTGGGTCACATTTGTTATAGCAGTTTTATGTGTGAGCATTCAGTAGTAATAAACATCTGATGAACACTGTGGTTAAAAACCACACAAATAAATGCCATAAGTTGAATAATAAAATGTTTTGCTATTGATCGGAATAATGGGAGGTGTGTTAGTATTTGACAAATAAATACATGAATGTCATGAACTACAATTTTACCGCATTGTTTGTAAGGTGAGTAAATTGTGGCAGATCATTAGGTTATTGTGTGATGTTATCACTGAAGATGAAGCCGGAATTCCACAGAAAGGAGTGTAAACAAATTGCAGTGCCACAGGAATACAAAGATACGCAGGTCAAATACTTCTAATTTATAACAATTGAAGATTTCACCTAATGACAAATATAATTACAATTATGACTACTAATTTGTTTGTAAAATTACAATTTACATGCACACTTCCTTATTTAAACTTTCCACAAAGTCTTATTTAAAACAAAATATTGTATGAATTATACAAACAGGGAAATAAGGTGATGACAAGAAACGGTAAGAAAGGAGG